>JAUYWV010098932.1:0-13728 GCA_032274565.1 Nematoplana nigrocapitula | reverse complement strand
GAAGCTAATGATAAACTAGTGAGAGAAAATTTTTGCTCACTGTATTTGAATGAGGAAAATCTTTTGCTCACTGTCTTCAGCGTAATAGTGGCATAAAAGAAAGATTTCCCACCTGGGCACAGAAACTAGCTGACCAGCTATATAGCTATAGAACTTATACAATTCAACTAACATGTTTGATACAGCGTATTTATTTTCCGTTAGGTGTGAGCGAAGATGAGTTGGAACAACGGCAGAGGGTTTTCGGTTCCAATGTGATCCCCCCGAAACCGCCAAAGACTTTCCTCCAATTGATGTGGGAAGCCCTCCAGGATCTAACCCTCATCGTGCTCATATGTGCTGCCATCGTGTCATTGGCCCTATCTCTCTACACCAAATGTGAGTAAACTGTACTGTAGGTCTATATGATATAAAGTTGGTAATTGCAATAGGGTCGTGTTTTGCTTTAACAGTTACGCGGGTGATCATCTGTGGAATTAGTGTAGTATAGTATTGAATTGGCGACTGTTAGACACAGTTCTGTCTGTGGGGAAAGTTGGTGCTGGCAGTGCTGTGTTCGTTGTGCAGTATGTCCGCTGGCACGTAGGTCTGCTTGACCTTAACTGCCCACTACAGCCAGCACCATTGGCTATTGGGAAACTGGACGTGGGAGGAGAGTTGATTTCAACACGCGCTTTTCCTCACTCGGCGAACACATGCCATGTTTCGCCGTGCCGTGCCCATCGGTGGTTGAACGTTTCAGACACAGTCTTCCCGAATCGTCTCAGAAGGCTTGCAGCCCGTCGTCATGTCTTTTTCTGGGGTAAGGAGTAGCCTGCAGTGTGGGCTTGTTTGTTAAGATTTTACCTTTTTCATCTAGGGGAATATAATTAGGGCGAAATGCTGACCAGTCTCTTCTTTACCAGCTCTTTTCCTAGTCTGTGTTTCCCTGACTTTTTGTGCTTTTGTGTATACAGTTTGTTGCGTGCGGTGTTGACTTGACTAAATTGAGGGTATACAGTTAAACTGAGCAATTCTTAGGACATCTTTTGGATTGGATGTGAACCTGAACCAAAACATCTGAATTATATCTTACTCTTCTCTCCACATACAAGAAAACGAAGCGATTATTTCTTTTATTTAGTCAAAGAGCAGATACGCTGTGGTAAAGCAAATCTGTATACTATATTCATTGCATATGTTTTACTGTCCCTATTTAGTAAGGCGCTCCTCGTATTTAGCCTAGATATATTTTAACCTGCTTTATGCACGCACTAGCTGCTTAGTCGTACAGATTTGTTTATTCGCCCCGATAAAGCCAAACAGGCAAGTTTTCTTAGCTGGGTTGTAAGGTTCGCTGAGAAATATTTCGGGTCAGTGTTTAAGGTTAGACGCAAGGTCTCCCGAAGGCCAAAAGTCTTTCAACACAGCGTCCTTACTCGCTTTTATTCCGAAGATATATAGGGTTTGCCTAAAGGACACCTTCCATTTCACATTTCGTATATATAAGTGTCCTGGTTACCGTGATTTCCAGTCACTTTCACTCTGTTTCTGGTCTGTAGAGCTTCGTAGTGCACTATTCGCGGATCTATGTATCTTGTTTACTACCATCGAGTTGAAGTACAGTATGGGAACGCCTAAGAATTATTAATATACATTTTGGTGAATTTGCAATCTTTATTTATACATATATCCTGACGCTGGTTTTATAATCTCCGAATTTCCTCGACTATCCACCAGAGTTACATTATTTCACCACAAATCCTTCAACCCGGGGACGAGGTGACTCAGTGGGTTGAGCGGTCGACTGCCGTGTTGAGGTTGGGGGGGTTCGAGCCCGGCTCCGGCTATAATAATATTCCCTCGTCCCTGGTTGATAGCTGTGTCAATCGAGTGCTTAGGGACCCGAAAGGGTTCGTTTGGTTTGATGCCGGATCTTACAGGCGGGGCTGGGGACCGTGCGACAGAAATTATGTACCATCAAATCATTATATATGATTTCCAAAAACATACTACTTCTAGTAGTATGCAAATAATAATAATATAAAAAAACGGTTGACAAAAATTACATTATAGTTACAGTTAGGCATATGAACAAAATGTATATACTCTAAACTGAAATCTTCATCGCGAATTATATAATCATGTAGATGCAAGCAGACTCTTTCTGACTATGCCAATTTCTTATTATCTGTTCCGTCTAGTTTTGGCCCTGTATGTAAGAATTAGGCGCGTCAGGCCACTATCACTGGATTTATTTCCAGTATGAGATTCCACCTGACTCAAGAAACACCAAGGATTATTAGATCATGGGAGATTCAAGATTTTATTTTGATCTGTTCCTTCCTTTTCTTAAATGAGACGTATTTTCTCTGTTTTGGAGGCTGTGTAATCTTTAAAAGTCTTTTGATGTTGAAATATATAATAAATAAACCCACGAAAGCCGTTCCTGCGTACAAAACGAGCAGACTGGGGGAGATGTTAACCGACTTTACATTGAGTTGGCATTGTTTCATTCTTTTATACTGCTTTTGTGCACACCTCTACGTAATAATAATACCGAAAATCGAAGAATGGCTTGGAAAATAGGTATAGTTCAAATAGTCACTCCTGAAGCCGAGATTGTCTATGTTTTTGTTGTTGAACCTTTTGTTTTTTGTTGGAGTTCTTCTGGTCGTGGTATGGTGCTGGACTTTTGATTCATTGTCTGTCGCCAAGCTGTCTCCTTTGTAGACATGATTATGGTTCTACACAGTACTGTAGATGTTTTTATACTTTTAAACCATTTGTCAAGACAACCTCCTTGATTTGGTAAAAGATGTATAGAGGGGATATACTGCTCGTCAGAGTATTTATTAATTGCCTAGTACCTACAGATGATTTTGTATGATGTGTACTATACTGTGTAAGTTGAGTAAGATGAGCGTCTAACAATTATTTTATCCTTTCGGTTACAATTTCTTCTTTGTCTGCTTTTATAATTCAGATTTCCTATCTGAATGCTGTTCCCTGTAATATGTCACATGGTCTTAGTTATATATAGTATATTCTGCTGCATTTCATTCAATGGTACTTCACTAAATGTATCTTCTGTCAGACAGACAACGTTCAGTTTAATTGAAGTCAATTATACGTTGCTGCGGTGACCATCCTGCCAGTCTTCTCTCTCTCTCTTTCTGTCTCTCCATTGTATCTGGCTCACTCTGCGAGTGTGTGATCGTGCAGAGTATTCCCGCGAGCTGGCGTGTGTTGAATGCATCAGGAGTAGCAGCTAGCTATATTGGTATTTGACTCTTCGTTCATCATCAGAAAACTTGGTGCATAGTGCCGTCATTTACTAACCCCTTTGTCATGCATCACTCACAGCGATCGGAATATGCCGTACGTATATGATGCCATTGGTAGCAGTTGAAGGAGTAGCAGCAACTTGTATGCTGCAAAGTGGGTCAACGTTTGCGGCACTTACGAAGAGCTCAGCGCATATGCATAGTTTATTTATTGGCTGCCAATTTTTGTCATTGGTTTGCTCCCCCTCCCAGGAAATTAAAGGACTCATTTCACGTCTGTCAGATGATACCAATCACAGGTTTGGTTAAAAATAGACACAGCCCCTCCATAGGGATTAGTTCTCCTTGTCTAGAGTTGGAATGACGTCGACCACTGGTGTGGTTTTACGAATGCAAATTGCTTTTGGTACATATAGAAAATCAACATATTATTATAATCTGAAATGAGTTGGACTGATATTACGTGATATTCTTTTGGCTTTTTCACTGTACAAATGAACACAATAGTTGTATATGATCAGATGTAGGCCTAACTGATGCCGATCGTAATTGGAAAATGAGCT
Organism: Nematoplana nigrocapitula; assembly: GCA_032274565.1. Taxonomy (NCBI): domain Eukaryota; kingdom Metazoa; phylum Platyhelminthes; order Proseriata; family Nematoplanidae; genus Nematoplana; species Nematoplana nigrocapitula. The sequence continues at coordinate 9,899 of JAUYWV010098932.1, read as the reverse complement.
ACTGTATGTCCGATATACATTCAATTATATATATATACAAATATAGATGTCAGGCGTGTTTACTCGACGTGTACGCTACACATAACCGGCATGCAAGATAGAATGCGAATTTATTATGAATACCCGCGCCCTGTGGTTGAAAAAGAAGTGCTATTCGGTACGATCGATCAACATAACAACATGAAAAGCAACAGACAACACAAACATACTACAGTGCAGCTGTTAGATTCAAATTCGCTATTGTATCACTGCACCAATCGCCTACTACAAAATTCAAATTATCCAAAAATGAATGAGACTATCAATGGTGTTATCAAATGAATTTTATGTGAATATTAATTACGTCCTTCTGGGAGTTATATAAGTTGGTATACTGATGTACTATCGCAGCAATCACTTTATCCAGAATTCAAAATCCCAGAAATGAATGAGGCTATCAAATCTATTAATCCATTGAAGTAGGGAAAGTCGTGCTACTCCAAACTATACGTCAACGACAAACGTCTTGCTTGGAGTCACGTCTATATCTATCGAGTGTTCTGCTTTTGTCAAACAGGTTCACATTTATGGTATCCATTTTCTCCACTTCGTTCGATTTTCTGCGTTATCTTTTAGATTTATATATGAATCTGTATTTAATTCTGTTAGCATGTCTTTTCTTGGCTTTCCTCGTCCACGTTTTCCACGAAATCGTTCTCGATGATTGATTTAATTGAATTTTATTTTCTTAAGATGTGAGCTATCCAGTTCTTATTTCGTTTCAATATAGTCTGAAGTAAATTACGTCTTTCTTTTATCTCTTCTAATTCGGCTTCATTGATTTAACAATCCTGCCATAATATTCTCTGCATTCGTTTCTATATCCACATTTCGAATGCTTCTATGGCCGTCAAAATTACCTTCCCAATATTGATTTCAAATACTTATTTCGATAGCACAATTCGTGCCCCATTCTGTAGTATATTGATGTAGCATTTCACCAATCGCCTATACTCAGTATCAGTATCAGTTTCAGCCTGTGTCGGCCCATTGCAGGGCGAAGGCCTCAGCATGATTTCTCCAATTAAACCTACTACAGAATAAAAATTTCCATGTCTATATAGTAGCGATTACTGCAATGCTACATCAAATTATGCCAGATATAAATGAGGCTATCAATGATGTTAACAAATGAAATCTTTGAACCAAATTTTGGCGTAGTAGGATTCCCATGGTTGAAAGAGCATCCTGTTCATACAGACACATAATTCGTATTTTTTAGATGTATTGATTATTTACTGATTAATGATATATTCAGGCAAATAACTCCAAAATATCGCAATATATCTCACTTCTTCCGATAAATTTGTGGGCAATTTGTCTATGGTTAACTTCGTCGCGATGTCAGTAACACACCACGGCATTGTTGAATCTCTTTTGAGTCACGGTGTTCCTCAAATACGTCTTCAAACATCTCCTTGTCGAGAAACTTTGTTCCGATGTGCTTCTTGCTGGTCACTGGGACCATGAGGTAGATCCAAATCAACTTATTTACCTGTTTGTCACCATCAAAATTTGTGTAAGATCTGAAATCACGGAGACTTTCGTGTTCTCACAAAAGGGTGGAACGAATTATTTCAATTGAATAAGAAGCTGATCAAAGTCGATATCACCACATAGACCTTCTTAACCTCTTTACTTCACCATTGTCATTCCCATTTGCATGATATATTTGTAACCTCTTCACCGATACCAACAGAGAAAAGTTAGGTTGATGAAATTCTTGCGTTTTCTCGGTACAAATGATTGCAATGGCTTTGTGAAATAATTTTCACTGCAATTCCAATACCTAGTTAAATGTATGACTTAATCCATCACAAAAACTGGTTGTCATTTTTAATTTTACGTTGCTAAATTGGTCCCTCTAAACCGCGGAGGTTTGCTTTTTGGGTAACGTTTTTATAAAATTCATCAAAGTTTATATTCGAACTCAAATCATTGTAGTGTTTTTTCAGCATTTTAGCCGCCTTCCTCGCCTTTATGCAATTTGTCTTCTTGCTTTGCGGCAATTTAGAAAAATCGTTGGATGGGCGAAACAGCCAGAAGGATATACACTATATCCAACCCATGCTAGCATGGAAAAAGGACGTTAATCGAAGAAGATGATAATGATATTCATTTGCCAAAAGGTATTAAATTCTTACATAAGAACTATCTGTCCTCCTGTCCGACGTGCTAAATCATCATAGCTTGTTTGGTTGACCCCCTTTAGAGTTTCTATGTGGAGAGAGCATTGTATAGCTGAAATTAAACGAATCACTTTCTAAACAGATGATTTTGAAGGAGAGAGTTCTGGTAAAGCAGCTTGCAATATTTGTAAACTTTCCTAGAGTCATGATTTACTTTTGAAATAAAAAATTCAATGCTCTAAAGTATTTGTTTATCATTTCCATGTTGTCTAAATCGTTTATGCAGAAAACGTAATCTACTGACTTCAAATTTTGAAATTTAAATTCTGAAAGATTTATATGATATGGAAATTTGAAATGTCTTTACACAGACTTCAATCATCCAATAGTTAAATGATTTCAGCAAAGAAACTATTTCTATTCCGTTTTCTTTAGTCTTCATGCGCATTACAATAACATCAATTTACGGAAACGAAGAAGATGCTGAAAATGACGCCGATAATTACGAGGCACATGCCTTCTTGGCATAAACAGATAAAATACGCAACAATAAAGGTGAACTCCCTTTTTTCACTAAAGACAAGAAAGGGTTCTCCAGTAACTTTTGCTTCCAATTCGAGTTGTGACAGTGGTTTCGCATGTTCCCAAAACAACTCTAGCAGTGATTCTACGGTATGTTCTGGTTATCAGAATACTGCTGAATTTAAGGGTAACGAAAAAATCCATAACACTTGATTAGAACAAAATAATATGTCTGGTGTCGATAACACTTCATCAAATTGTTCATTCTCAGCTATAGAAGTGTCGTGGAAAATGACAAGTTTTGCCTTTTACAATGTTTTGCAGTCTGCTATAGCTTACAATGTCTATATATATATTATTCTTCATCTATCCTGACTTCTTTAACAGAAAAGTTAATCCACACCAAGTTCTTAATGCTCCTTCTGTCTTTTCCTAAAGCTTTTCAGTTTTATATGTTTGTTATTAAAAGTAGGGTTTAAAAAATACTCGACATGACGGTTATATAGGTGCGTGGGCTTAATGCAAAATATAATATTCGAAAATAGGAAATACTCATAAATTTGGATAAATAACTTTGAAAATGCAGCATGTGTAGATCGAATACTAATTAACTACACCGTTTCTTATTTGGCGTAATAAATACCCGATCCGTGCTTAATAATATGATTTGTTTCGCTCGGTGTTAAAAGCGTTAAATAGTATATGCTAAACAATGAACACTTGAAGCAACTGGCTCTTCTGCTGATAGGCGAGATGAAACTCCTGTGGTTTTACCTTGCATTTTACAGTATACTATAGCACGATCGTAAGCCTACCCACGGAAATTGCATGCATTGGTAAATCAAGTCTGATGAAAACAATTTTGCGAGCGCGAAACAGGTATTCGGAAATGCAAACATTCCTACTGGATCTGTGTGAACATTGAACTGGAATGATCAACCCAATGAATTTTTACATTCAGCTGTTTCAAATTCCTTATGTCAGCTGCTTCATCAGCAATTACAGAATACCATATAGCTTCTTTCGTTACAAAATTAGATTTCTCAAAATAGAGTTTGATACATCGTAATTCCACTCATATTTCCAAGGAAAAAGGTATATGCTTTGTTCCTATTGGTATTACAGTCTGGCAGAATATAAAATTTTAACATAAAAGTGGGGAGGCCCAAAGATACTTAGTCCACCCCTTGCCTAAAAGTGTGTGTGTGGGGGGGGGGGAGGAGCTCCTAGTAATTGTAGTTTTCAATTCTTCTTTGCTTCTTCCGGAGCCTTAACTTTACGATTTAACCACCTCGAGTGTCGGATTAACTAAACAGAACCGACCTTAAACGCATAACAAGCATCCTAATTCAATTACTGCGGCTAGTCAGTTAAAGAGGCATTGGTACAAGACTGTATAGGTTATCTAGGGAGAACGACTCCCCCAAGAGAACAATTTCCCGCAATCCAAGAGAGGGAAGCTCTCTATCACATCATTTGGCATGATTTTTAGCCAAGCTTTAAATGTGTCTAGGCAAATCGAAGAATGCAGATCCTTCAGAAAGCGGAAAAGCTGTTAAGACCATGAAATTGGCAATTTTATTTCCTCGAAACCCCAGGGTCTCGGCACCCGTTAAAGTGTTGCACAACTATTTCTCAGTTTTAACTTCTACATAGTTGCAAGCTAGACTGTAAATCCGAATAGTATATTAATTTGTGAAACAGTGGAGTTAGCTTTCATGTCAACTGAGATTGGTCTGATGAAAGGATATATACATATACCGTTTCCTGTTAATTGAGGTTGCTGGTTTAGCCTGCTGTTTGATGGAGGCAACTATAAGGTGTTCTTATGGCATTCGATGACACAGGTCTTCTGTTGTTGTGTCTGCATCTTAGTTTGATGTTTATGTCAACTTGCATCGAATTTTCGCGATAATATTTGGCGGACAATGTAGCTGTCAAACTTGAGGGAAATATTGTGTTCACCTGCCAAAGTTGGGGCAGTGGTTCTCAAGCCCATTTCGGTCGCGGCCCAAAATTCGCTCATAAATTCGACAGAATGGTCCTCGCGGCCCACTTTGAACCTCGTTACCCGAATCCAAGCTATTCTCCACTCTGAGTATATTTTTAACTAATTTTTAATGAAGTGTATATTTATTACCATTCACAGAAAACAACAATGCACTTCATTTTGAGGCCTGAGTCACAAGTTTTTCAGTGCGTGGCTCAACCGTGGACAAAGCTACGCAGTGCGGGTGCTGATCATAATTGAGCCGATCCCAATGAGGGGTTTCATCACCTTGAGTTGAGAGTTACGGCCTCGCACATGTAGGACATCGAAAAATGCAGAAGCACAGACTTTGCCTCATGCCACAGAAGAGACTTTTTTTCTTCGCGCTTGTCCAGAACTCAGTCAGCGACGTGGTCTGAAACATCTGTCTGAAGCCGGTGTCATTTCGAAGCTCGATGAAGTTGTCGCTGGACTGGGGTCTCTGTTCATCCGGGTCAATGGCACATGTAAACAGATTCCTTACCCATTCGAATCCTTTCATCAGTGTGGAATTTTGAGCAAACCTATCTAAAATTGATCATACCTTTCTTACTGGGTTTTAATTGACTATAATTTTCTCCTTCATTATTGACGATCACTAAACACACGCTTCTCTATATTAAATTGCTACTAGCGAAGTGAAACATTGTTCTTCTCCTCTGCCTTCAAAGTCTTCGCGCCCCTATTTCAAAACCATTCGAGGCCCGCTTCCCACAGTTTGTGAACCACTGATTTTTTGAATACGATTTGAAGAGGAGGATTTGCCCAGGTGCAGCGGTTATTTGGATATATCGACATGGGAAGTATGCGGACTATATAACGAAGTGAAATCTCTGTACAGCATACTAAGCAGCAGTTTATTTTGAAGAATTTCTATTATAGCCCGCTGTTACGAAGAATAATTTCGATGTAGTTTTTATCAGGTGTATACAATATATTTTTACCTTCGAAATACCTATTAGAGAAAATTCTGATTTTTATAGAGGAAAAAAGGTGTATATTGCACTGCAGAAAAATTCTCTCTCTCAAATTTCTTTGATTTGATTTACTGGGTGTTTTATTATCCCTTGAAGAGTATGGTTCATCAATTTTTTCTACCTCGCTCCATTGAAGAAATATAAATAAAACCGGGAATGTTTGGATGATTGGTGGAAGTGAGGCCGGTCGGCGGTCGTCCCAATCGCTCTCTCTCTCTTTCTCCATCTCAGGGTGTGTGTGTGTGTAAGTCTGCCGCTAGCTAGCTGAGAAAACAACGCAAGAAGCAGCGCGTAGAGTTTTCCACCCCGTTAGTTGTCAACGCACATTTGCGCTTACAATTAGGACATCCTTCACCACTCCATGCTAGTCCGCCTAGTTAGATCCAATCCTTCCCCGCCTCTTCTTGTTGACTTGCCTCTACATATTGATCGATCGATTCTGATCTTCTACACCTTGAAAAAGGAGGCAGGCAGGCCGGGTTGGTACACTGGGGGAGGGTAGAGATGGTGGAGAGGGAAGGAAGGACGACAGCAGACCTCTCCTCCCGGATGTGGAAGATGGTTGAACGGATCAGGAAAGGGGGGACGGACTGTTGTGCCTGGTTGACGTCTGCTCCTGTGAACTCTGCTCATCCGTTCCGTTTCCCACACCCTCTACGCACACACGCACTCACATCCACATCATGGGTCTTGTCAAGCGCTCCACGAGGAGAAAGAAGGAAAGCTCTGTAAGCTGCTAATCACACCGCACGGTGAATATTTGCACCCTCGTGTTGCTCGTGGTTCACCGAGGAGATGCTTGGAGGAGGAAATGGAGAGGAACGCGAAATGGCCAGAAAGCTTTTGTGTTCTACAAACAAGTCTGCTGCTCGTATATGTTTGTGTTCACTCTTCTCTGCGATGCAGGTGCTCAAAGCCGGACTGGACACCGTTGCGTTGTCTTAGTCAGTACTATGATCAAATTGTGACACTGCTGTGATCGAATTCGCTAGTAAGAATGATCTGCATACAAGCAATTGTTGGTAATATCGCAGTCAAGTATTCGAGCCAACCAAGTGGATCAATCTTTATTTTGAACCCATCTTTAAACTTATAGATTGCTTTAGTTCTTTCTATATGATATGGAGTCATTTTTATTAACCAATTTTTAGACATAAATCAATTAATTGGAATTGTAAAAATTACCAATCGATATTATTCAAAGTAATTGTTAGACATAAGTTAATGAATTTGTGCTTATTGCGACTACACAAATATAATCAGAAAATAGATATGCTTATACTCTATAACACAACACCATCAGTCCAGAAATTCAACTATTAACCAACAATATACACGTTCGTTCTGTATAATCTATCATGAAACCTCAATAATCACTCACAATTGTCTCCTTGCTGCTGCAATAAATTTTGCGTCCCATAATTTCTTATTTACTTTAAGGAAAAGCTGCATTGCAGTGGTAGTAAATTCTGAAAGTACTCATTGAAGCAGTAGACAGCTGTGCTTAAGAATCGCACGACTAGATCGCTTGTAGGCACGATAAATCTGGAGTCGAAATAGTCAGACTCATTGAGCTTTGCGCCTCTTGAGCAGTAATGTGGCAAAGGCAGCCTCGATCTCAGGATCAACTGTGGTTGCAGGGGATCAATCATGTTTAAGCAAGAGCACCGAGTTCCTCGGCACTGTATTCTCAGTCTTTGCAATGAGCACAGAAAATCGAGTAGTGGAAATGAATCATAAAAGACAGGACAAAAAGATTTCAAATAATTGAAACAGAAAAACTCGACAATCAGTTAACTGCAATTGACAAAATATTTCTAATCAATTAATTGCGATCAATTAAATTCAAATCAATTAATTTTTGGACATCCCTTGGCAGGTGCATTAAAGTATATGTTGGAAATTTTAGTATGATGGTCTGTATTCGGTTTTCGTGTACACAACGCCAGCTATGACTTTAAGCAAACTGGGCAGTATATGCATTTTGAAGTCCGATCAGAGTTAAACATGTTTATCCGCATCGAGAACAGCAGTTGACGCGATCAAGTTATTTGTGATTGTAGAGTATATTTTCATGAGAGGGCAGCTTCTGAATTTTCAACATAGAGTATATCACCAAGTTTGTACCTATTTAAAGTCCATTGCTACAAATCAATTGGTCAAAACTTTAATTAAATCACACAAACAATGTAGAGTCGACTTTGGATACCGAAAACAAAACGTTTTGACTACCATCGTTGTTGACCAGATAGCAATTTGAAAGATTTTGATCCTGGAAGATTAAGTCTTTCCAACACCATTTGGACAACTTCTCTATATAGAATTGCATAGCTGCCCTTTTGTACAGTGATGAATGGGATAGTTGAGCCATTTGTGAAATTCTTTTCAGCTGAGCAACCACTGATAAAATTTTTATTGGATGAATGGATAAGATATTTTATAAAATTCTGATTGCCAACGCTCAAGAAGAGTACAGCTGAATTAAATTAAAATAAAATCTTTATATCGTATTGGGAAAAAGAGATCTTATACATACACCTAAAGGGACGGGGTGGGAGCTACAGAATAGTATTATCATGACTAACACAAATGAAAATATGCTGGTAATTACAGATAACTATCACCATCATCTAAAGGTATACGAGTCGCTAACTATCACCATCATGTAAAGGTATTCGAGTCGCAACCTCTCATTGCTACAGTACTTAGGAGGCTTGACTGATAAAGTCTATATAGTGACTTATAAAATGATGTATTAGAGCGTTTTTTGGTATAGTCTTTAGACTCCTGGACAATATCTGGAATTCTCGTGTATCTCTCTATCTGCTATAGTATCAACCATAGATTTCATGTGTTCCAACAGAAATGTTAGCGATGGATTTTGAGGGTTTAATTATCAGGGTTCAGGACAGGCTATATTAAATGATAATATTCCATATATTCCTATATATATATAAATATTATTTTGTTGTTATTAATATTTTTCTATTTAATAATAAACAGCAGAGCAAAAAGTAGTTTTATTATATTTATTGCAAAATGTTTCGGTACTCATATCTCATCCTCAAGCAAAATATTAAATACACAATTAAATTAAATTAATTCCATTTAAACACTACAATATTGCAATATACCTAAACAAACCTAATTGTAAATTTTTATCAGAGACGACGCACCATTTTTAACAAGATCAGAGTTTAGGCTTGGTTTACTGTCTTTAATATACACCGTTTCTTTAACAGAAAGTTCCCATTCAGAGTTGGCAGTGTCCAAGATCGAGAGTAAAGCCGTTGTCCCCACTGGTCTGGCAAGCCACACAGGTTCCCAGATGGTTTGAAACTGCAGTCCTGTCACCCAGGTGTTCCACACTCCTCTCGACCAAGTGGCGTTTCGGTCGACGAATGTAGGTCGTGTGTAAGTCAACAGAATAAGTAAATTTATACACCATATTTGACCTCAAGGCTTTTGGCAATGGATCCTTATATTTATTGACAAAATTAGAACCAACTTTCGGAGAAGAATAGGCAATTTGGACCTCATAACCAGTAGACCGGGGCAGATTCTTTCACTTCTAGGACAGAGTAGTTGAGGGAATACCAAAAATGATAAGGTAAAAAAACAAGGAAGATGGATGTTGATGTACAATTAAGAGTTACCAAAGAAAAGTTTATTTAAAAAATAGATAAATTGATAAATTAGATATTCAAAATGAATATTGGAAAAGCATTAGAAACAAATATTTTTTAGAAACAATACTTCCGTATGACAAATAGACCACGATGATGAGACTCTTTAAACACGCAATCTTTGAACATTTTCCACGACAATCTATATAAATAAAAATGTAAATGTTCGTTTGTTCAAAATCTTAAATCTCCGAAAGTTCTACACCGAATGCTTTGAAATTTTGACACAACGTTGCTTTCGAATACGCGCGTGGTTTTATATCAGTGGGAAAAGGATCGGGATAGAGAGTGACAATCAGTGGGATAAGGATCGGGATAGAGAGTGCCAATCAGTGGGAAAAGGATCGGGATAGAGAGTGCCAATCAGCGGGAAAAGGATCCGGATAGAGAGTGCCAATCAGCGGGAAAAGGATCGGGATAGAGAGTGACAACCAGCGGGAAAAGGATCGGGATAGAGAGTGCCAATCAGCGGGAAAAGGATCGGGATAGAGAGTGCCAATCAGTGGGATAAGGATCG
>JAUYWV010098931.1:0-22342 GCA_032274565.1 Nematoplana nigrocapitula | reverse complement strand
TACATACATACATACATACATACATACATACATACATACATACATACATACATACATACATACATACATACATACACGCACATACATACATACACACACACACACACATAGACATCACACAGCTCTACTTTATATATTGTATATATAGATGCTGAAGAGTTATCAAAACTTCCACAAAAAGTACTGGACATGCATACTTCAACTTCAAGTCAAACCTACATTATAATGAACACTGTTCACATGGAATGTTACTCGTTTTCGGAAAATATCAAATTTTCAACTTTTCGTGGATGTAGAAGGTAGAATCTTTTTAAGACTTCGTCATAATTTATGGGATGGTCACGAAGAATGCTCCTGTTGGCAAGGAATGACAATCGTTGTATTGTCGTCGACGAACGCAGCCATGTATTCAATCTTCTCATAACAGTAGATCTTATTTCGCATTCAGATGACTTAACTGGCAGAGTACAACCAGTCTTAAGCAAGACGAATAGGTTTGGATATCGATGCTTGTCGCATTGATTAATTGCTTCTGCCAAGGAGAAGTACCGGGCACTTATTTTCGTTCATAGCTAGATACTTTAACTTCCTCATTCGTATCTCCTGTGCACAAGCATTTCATGATTTGGCATCTTCAGAAAGGTGGATGCCCCTGGTTTAGCTGGCGAGTTATTGAACCAAGTGCTGGCATTTCCTCTACGTTGACCCTCTCTAATTACTGGTTCACAGGATGTACATGATTACATTATGACGAAGCCCAGGTCATTAGTCGCATTTGAGGGGAGTCGCCCGTAAAGTGTAGTAGTAATAGTTCGCGGCTGCCCAACCATTACGTACTAAGGTTTAATTACATGAAACTATGGTTCAGTGCAAAATATTTATGTCGATATTGAGGGAAAACCACGCACTGTAAAACCAGATTGGGCACGCAGTTTAATGTTTCCGTCTTGAAAAGATCCATAAACAAATGTTTGAATATGCCAAACTAATCAATGTACACGTAGATGTATGTTGTTTCTAACTCGAAGACTTATCCCTGGGGTTTTCCAGGAACTTTCGTCTTCAGCTCACTGATTGAATATCTGATCGAGATCTACACTTGGCGCGGTGCCCTGCTCATTCTTGGTGGTGTCCAATTCAACTGCGTTTGCTGCGGCTTGCTCTACCGACCACTTCCCACAGCCAGGTACAAGAATGTCGGAACGACCAAGAATTCAGTCGGGGAGAACCAGTCGGCAATCAACTCAAAAGATGGTGATGACCGAAATTTACTCCCTCATGGCTCGGATAGTCGAATCAGTGTCGCTTCTGCGACCCGAATTTCTGCCTGCTCTTTGCGTGTGACCCAGGCAGATCTCATCTTTTCCAGCGTCATCAGCGCTCTCAATGAACGCCCAGGGGGTGATGATTGCGATGACATTCTAGAAAAGCCTTCACCCTGTTGCCAAAATCAGTTGGGCAAAGCTTTATGTATTTTGGGACGCCTGTGCAATGTCCGTTTATTCAAAAGCCCCATCTTCGTGATCTTCATTTTGTCGCAATTCTTCACAAGTCTCGGCAAATTTGTTCCCGTGGTGTATACGAAAGATCGAGCCCTCCTCTATGACATTCCCAGTGACATGGCAGCTTTTCTCATGTCCATAATGGGAATCGGCATGACCCTTGGGCGAGTTCTGGCAGGCCTGATATCTGCGCCGCAGAAGGTGAATACCCTTTTCGTCTACAACATCAGCCTCATTGTTGCCGGAGCATCGACACTCCTGTCCTGTTTCTGTGTGACCTATCCCTGGATGGTGGTTTATGTCGTTATATACGGACTGGGTGACGGTGAGTCTCATAGTACTAATATATACGTTAAGGTGTAAAAGGAACTGCTAACCCTGGAATATATAATTGAAATAAAATCAAGAGTGGTAGTTCTTTTTATATATATTAAACGCGTGCGCTAGCTCGGAATAATGTAACCAAAGAAATATCACAGCATTTGTTTAATGACGGGCAGCGCGTTGTGGAAGGGTTTCGTAGTTGCTTTCGTAGGATGTTGACGCGTAGTGCATTATGTAGTTTCTATGTTTCGATGCACTCTCATCACCTTGGTAGCCCTTGACTGGGAGCTATTAGTTGATTTTAATTACTTTGGCATTTAGTCGGTAATTGCAATCACCCTGTCAACTTTATAATTCTAATGTAATTCAATTTCCAAGTCGGCTTGTATATTCCTATTTGAAAATGATTGATTCTTCGTTGTTATAAATGATCGATTCATTTTGGAATTCTGCAGTCAGTTTTATGATTATAGAGTGTATTTTCAAATGTAGCAAAATTTGTTCGAATCAGTAATGCAAATTTTGAAATATTGCGTATAATGTGTTACATTAAATTGATCAATAATGGGAAAACCAATATGACTCGTGATCAGTGGTGATTTTACTGCTACGTAAGGTGTTCTTTATATCCACGAAATTTCATCGAGGTCGCATAACAAGAACAGGTATAAAAGTGACGTATAGTTTTGGTAGTCTCAAAAAGGCCTAAACCGGTCCCTTCAAACGGAACCTGTAGCACCCATAGATATAAAAATTAAAAATACATAGCGCATGCCCTACCCGCCATTCAAAGAGTGGGTACACAAAATTTCAGCTCTGTCTGATTGATTGTCTAGGAGGAGGTCCCGAATACACAGACAGACAGACAACTAATCCTTCGAATGTGATCTCATGGAGAGCTGAATTGTCCACAGTGACAGGCACTCTTTCAAGGCCAGAACAAGAAATAATATTTTCTCCACGTTATAGTAATGTTGTTAACTGGTCCCATTTATTGCAAGTGACATTTCTTTGGTTACATTCTGAGCTAGTTGAATATTTTTTAATTTCACTAATAAATTCTTTGCATATGTATGGTTCGATATTATTATCTTCCCAGGTTCCTGTGTCACTCTTTCTCCCCTCATTGTCTCGGACCTACTCGGAGTGGACAATCTCAACAGTGCTTACGGTATCATTTTATTATTTCAAGGTATCGCCTATTGCATAGGACCTCCGTTTGCTGGTGAGAAATTGAATTATTGCGAGTAGACTATACTTGCCAGTAGTAAGCCGAGCTGGATTCGCCTTCTCTTGCGTACACCTGATGAGTCTCAATAAGGACGAAACTAGTCGTGTACTAGAGTTGGGCCGGAAGATGCATTTGCATCTCATCCATTTCAATTGTAAAGTCTATTCGCCAGTGTATGAACCTTAGTCACTGTAACTGAAACAAGAGGTCGAGAAAGGATCCTTTCTCCCGTAGTCTCGAAACGAGCAACGATTCTTCCGCACTGTCCAGTGAGGAATACTCAAACTCTGAGCCAACCCAACGAAATCATCATTATGTTCGTATAACAGTCAATTATTCTTGTATTCTTGTATAATATATAATTGTATTAGAAAATTATCACTAACCTGCATGCCCACCAAAGAGCTTCGATGCCTGCTGCTATTTTTAAAACAGAAAATCGTCGCATCTGATTGGCCAAAGAGGGCAATCAATCAAATTATATACGGAAATCCTTTATCTTTCTTTAAATGAACCTGTCTACTCTACAATACTTATTCCAACCTCTTTGGGTGGAATCGATTTGTGCGTTCAGTTCTGGCTACCTTTTTTCAATGGAAATTGGCTCCTTTATCAGTCGGTCAAACCTGGAAGAACCCTTTGCCAAATTATTGGATCAATATCGAAAGTCTCGTCCTGTCTGTGTGCGTTTTGTTGGTGTTGTGTAATACAGTAGTCCCCTTGTTATGCCGACTACTAAAGTGTCCATTCCAAGAAAATCGGTCGCATAACCGGAGGAGTCTCATAAGAGTGGTAGCATAGACGATGCGCAGATTTGAGTTCTGGAACAATCCTTATAATATTTCAAATGATTAGTTATTATCGGATATATTCGAAGTTAAAATAAAACGTTCTGACTTACTACTGGCAAGATGTCATTTGTAAGCTTGTTGTTTCTTTTCAGAAAAAACTGTGCGTACTGCATAGTACCCGAATCCTTTTCTGTTATTTGACATTTTGTATGTGGGAAATGATTGGGAGTATTGTCTATATACTCTATATAAAGTACAGTAGAGTTGTCTGTGTGCGTGTGTGTCTGGGCATCAATTTTGAATGGTTGATCCCAGAGCAAAACCAATGGGCAGATTTGGATCAATAGGTTTCTGCGGATGTTTTTACTTGGTTTCAATTTAAAGTTTTTATTTCTACAACATAACATAACATAACATTTTTTATTTTGGTCTACATACAGGGAGATATACATAAAATAATTAATAAAAGAAAAAATCTATTTGAAATATGCGATATTTAAAACACATCCTACCGTTTTATATTACTACTAATGAATTTGAGAGTAGAGTACTGTTGTCCTCGGAATTTATAAGTAAAATTGGTTACATTTGAAGAGGTCACTTCTACTGTGGATTATTTATGACTAGACAGGTTTTAAACCCATTAGTTCCCCCTATGAGTTGATCCATAGAAAGTATTTCTCAACATAATTATTCTCTCTGCTTTTCCCACTAAATCATGAGAATATATTATTTAGTTGTTTCCTGATATTTTATTCCCCTATGTCTCCCTCGGGCGAAGCCCAGGTGCCTCCGCTAGTTATTCATATAGTTGATCAGCTCTTCTGTGTCCGAATTTCAGGATGGCTCTGTGATGTTACAAAATCCTACAACACCACCTTCTTGATCGTGGGCAGTATTATCATGCTGAATGGATTCTTGTTGTTTTCCATTCCTTGTATTAGTAAAAAAGTGCATACGAATGAGGAGAAAGTTTAAATCAATATTATTTCTATTGTTGTTTTGAAAATATGTGCAGTATACTGTAGATTATGTTACATATGGTATATATTTAGCAACTATAGATGCACTCTATAATGCATGTATGATCACTATTACTGTATTTCAGTTAACCGCGTTACGTTCTAATTGTACAGTATATATACAATTGTTTACTGACTTGAATTGATATTTATTTATTGTAATTCCTTGTGGATGAAATTGAAAGTGAGACAAGAGACAGAGAGAGTGAAAATAAAAGAAAGGAAATAAAGAGAGAGTGGAGAGACAAGATAGAGAAAGCTCAAATAGAGAAAAATGAGAGAAACTGAGGAAAGAGTAAAGAAAATAAGAGAAAGCAGAGAGACAGAGAGAAAAAAGAACGAGAGAAGAGAATAAGTGAGAGAAGCTAGAGAAAGGAGGGGGAGAGAGAGAAGACAAGAAAGTGGAGATAAGAGGGAGTGACGCTAAGAAAGAGGAGATAAGACAGAGAGAAGACAAGAAAGATGATAGGAGAGGAGAGAGAGAGAAATATAGTGAAAATAAAAAAAGGAAAAAGAGAGAGTGGAGAAACAAGATAGAGAAGAAAAAAATAGAGAAAGCAGAGAGACAGAGAGAAAAAGAACGAAAGAAAAGAGTAAGAGAGAGAGAGAGAGGAGTTAGAGAAAAAGAAGTGAGAGTACAAAGAAAATGGAAAGGGAAACGGGAAAATGAGATAAAAAGAAGAGATAACAGAGAAAGAGAAAAAAATAAAAATCGCAAGAGGTTAGTTGAAATGTACCATAATTTCTTTGGTCTGCCTCAATAGCATTCAAATGCGATAAGAAGAGAGATGTGCGTAGTTCATATGGAATGATGCACCACTCAGTTCTGCATCCAAATTAGAAAATAATCAACTGATCTCGTTGCTTTGCTTGCAGTGCACTTTGGTCATCCAAATTAGACAGAGTCGGCATCAATTTTAGTTATTCATCATAATTATGATTATCACTCAAATTAGAAAATAGTTAGTCAACTTTGACTTTGGATACGTGAAGGAGATATGGCATTCAAATTAGAAAACAAATGATCAGATATATGGAAACAAAATTTTATTGAAACCGGATGCAAACTTCAGCGAAAATAATAAAAAATTACACGAAAATGTCTTCTTCCGCGATACATTTTCTACACCATCCACCGGACTTTCCAGGAATGACACTTCACCACCATCCAAGGCTTATTCGATTATTCCACGAACCAGTTGGCGCCTGTACTCCACCAAATTCTGATTGGCGTTGGCAGCGGCATGTCTCTCATGAATTCTCTGTTGCACTTGTTGAGTATTCAGGGTGGCCTTTACAGTATTGAAGCCTTCAAGGCGCTGAAAGCTCGTTTGATGGATTCCGGAAAGGTGAGTAGGGGGGCAATTTGTTTATCTCGTGCTGATCAGGGTTATCCATCTCCGCTCTGATATGAGGTATGGCGTTGTCCATTTGCACGGATATATAACAAATTCATCGTCCATTACATAACACGTCCGATGTTTGTAAGGAAGTCATTAACCCGTTCCGAACGCCGAACGCCACATGTGAGAGTGGAGTGGAATGAGTGGGCCGACAGGGAGGCGAAGGCCGCACGTAAAGAGAAATATGAAGGCACTGAACTGTGGGTCGAGTGGATGCAGAGCAGAATAAGGCGGGAGGTAAAACACAGACCGGAGCTGACGGAAAGAATGGCGGAGGTGTACGGAGGAGGAGTGATCCGTGTGGAGGGTGTTCGGAAGCACCAGGTGCTGCTGACCCAATAAAGATCGGGCCTTGTAATAAGACCAACAATTACAAGAGACGGAGAGAGAGTCTGGGTGTCGGTATGTGCGGGAGATGCGATGAACCGGACGAGAAGGACCACTGGCTGCTGTGTCCAGGCAGAGAGCGCCTGAGAAAAGGGTGCGGGATCCGTGAGTTAGCGAGCTTGAGAGACGAACTGGCCATTATACGATTTGTCGCTAGGGCGCACCCTAATTGGCTGGGGTGAGCCTTAGACCTTCGTATTAACCTCTACAACAACAACAACAACATGGTATCCCTAAAGAGCTCATGGTAAATAAGGCCACCAGTTGGAGAAATAGCCATAACAAGATTCAAATTCGGACACCGGTTTGCGCTCGCCCGCTGTCCGATGCGGGCTCTATCACGTGTTCTTCTTGTGTACAGATTGGAGTTAGAGATTGAATGGAACGTGGTGCCTATAATATTGCTGAGTATTCATTTAGACGGAAGTCAAGCACTCTTCTATGTAAAAATGACATCGGTAAAAGTGCATTTTTATTGACCCCATTTCCATATAATATGACTATACTGAATCTTTTTATATTGCCTTGACAAAGTAAATACACAATAACTTTTGACTTCAGTAGGTGTAGTCCTCCTCAGAGGGATCTTCTGGTAGAATCTTCTTGAAGATTTTTACGACCATTGTCCCAGAATTCCTTCTCCGTCCAGGAGGGACAATATTACATCGACAACACTTAATACGCCTGAAAGGAGACCCACTAGTGGATCATGTGAAACTCGTCCAAACAGTTACTCCACACTACGCCCAAGTTGAATTCCCTGACGGCCGGATCGATACTGTCTCAACACACCATATTGCACCTTTCGTACCGGGCCCAGTCTAGGGAGAGAGACCAACGAACGAAAACTCTGAGCCTACTCTGGTTCAGCCTTTATCTTGAGTTCCAACTTACAAGGTGCACCCAATTCTTGACAGCTTTTTGCCAACCAAATGTCTATATCTTCTGCAAAGTGACAAATCTGCTGTCCGTTGTGATCCGTCCATTGCTCAGACATTGCATCCTCACACATTCGCATCGCTCGGTCTTGCTGATAGTGCCCGCCTTAGCATTTTCCCTGACCTGAATTCCAAAACAATGATAAATTCCCTTTGATGACTGATTCCATTAATGTTTCCGGTTGTTTCCAGCACACTCGCGCTTCCATCGTGTCTAAAGCCTACGGTATAGCACTTCATTTCGAAAGCTTCTATCCTCTGCCTGCCTTTCTTGTTAATAGTCCCGATTTCACAGCTATAGAGCAGATACTGTTCACCATTGCCGTCATCAGCTTGATCTTTGTCTCCGGTTTTATTTTTCTTGCTTTCCAGATGTTGTTCAGTTTAGCTATTGCACTGCTCGTTGATGCTTCTACCCTGCGCTTCACTAATTCGAGATCGCTATATTTGCGTTTTCTGTGATAGTCCCATTTAAATTCCTTGACCTGTTCCAGCTGTTAACCATCACTTTTAATGGCGGCATTATCAGTGTTGTCCCTTCCAGTTACCATGATCATACTTCTTTCTGTACTAAATTCATACCATATTACCCCCTGCTTGTTTCGTCCAGTCTTTTCGTCATTTCAGCTAATTCTTGAGCACTCTCTGTCAGAAGGTCGATATCGTCTACAAAAACTCAAGTTGTTTATGGTTAGACTTCCATATTTCAAGCATTCGCTATATATATAGTTTTCCAATGCATCCATCATGATCCTTTCCAGAAATAGATTGAAAAGGGTGGGAGATAGAATGCATACTTGTATGACGCCGACGGTGTGTGGCTTCAAGCCATGCAGTCACTGTACAGATGTTTCCTACCATTATTGTGGATTTTCAGGTTTCGTAAAGCGTTTTTTTTCAAATACACATTATTAATGTGCGTGTGTCAGTGTTGGCCTGTAACGTTCGTCGACGCGTGTATAAAATATTTTTTCTATCATACATACTGAAACAATTGCTTTTATATACTGTAGGTGTGGACTATCCCACTGTACTAAAACTATGGAAATGTGTAAAAACATTAACGATAACAATTAACTTTAAATACTCTAAACGAGCGAATTATTTTAAAAGTAGTATTATTCTAAAGAACACGAAACATTTTCTTCTAAAAATTGAATTATTTCCTAAAAGCATCTCGATGCTGCAGTCAGTTTTTCTGTACAAATATAGCGCAGTTCTCATGGAAATTAACCGCGCGAATTTAAAACTTTCTGTTCACTTTTCATGGTAGCTGGTAACCGCACAAACCAGGCAAATTAATTTCGCAAATAAAAGAAAATGAAAGCAAGCATCCGAGGGCATGATGTGTGTGGTGTTAGGGAAATTGAAACAAATATCGCCTCTTTATCGGATGCTAATAGTCTACTGGTTCATTTTAATCAGTTCCTTGATGGACACCGCGGAAGCGAAAGTCCATTAGGGGAAGAACTGTTCAAACGAGACATTTCTATATTTGTCTTGCGAATAGCAACGATTTGGATCTCCTGTCGCACACATTCAATAGTACGCATTTTGATTTCGGTTTTGAGTTTGTCCTAGTTTTGTAACGTGGCTATACTGTAGTTTCGGTTTACCCAGACCTCAATCTTGTCTGATTTTTAATGTTAGCAGCAAAATTGGAATCTGCCACAGTTTTACCTGTTTCCATCGGTATAGTTTTATTATGCGGATTAAATTTTGTCATTCTGACACAGGTATACTTATTGTCTATGGGTATATAGCTTTGTCGGTTTTCTTCGAATTTTAGGAGCATAAATGCGTTGTCCTGATGATGGAATGGATATAGTAATTTCCTCATTTTTTGCTACCGTGATATGTATTATAGGAATAGTTTAATATCAAACTTCGATCGAGTTGTTGTGTAGAATAAAATGCGAGTTTCCTCCTATGGCTTTTGTCCATCGAGCTGTGTTATTTGCATTTACAGGTAATGTACCAATTGTTTTCGCTTTTAAGTTGATTTACTATATTAACAGCGCGTATGGGCTGAGTCATTAAGTCTATAAAAACAAAATACGATTGGAAGTTCTATCACCCAACTGCGATCCGGAAATTTCTTACTTACTGACACCACTTCCGCCTCAAAGGCTGCAGCATGATCCACCTGCCTCTCCGCCATGGGAGACATTAACCTCAACTTCTGCCCCTCGAGAGACTACATTCCCTTTAGTCTCAACCTCCTCCGGCAACCTAGCCATTCTTTTTTACCTTAAGGTCGTGGGTCTTCGGCGGGCGACCGGACATCCTCCAAGCAACCAACTTCTTAGTTCGATGCCACGCGTTCAGTTGAACCTTTCATAGTGTTTTGTTGTAAAGTCTATATAGTGTTTCAAGTTTACAAAATACATAAATCATTTTGAGAATATTACAAAATTGATTGTTAGTATTCATAATAGATTTACAATTTTGTATTTTTGACAACCGTAGGTGCACCAGGTACATTCAGAGTGTACATTTAGGTTGATGAGATTCAAATATTTCGATACACTTTGATGACCAGTAAAACAAACATATATACTCTATGTATATATTTTTATCCAGGATGATGGCCTGGTCATGAGGTCTTCCCTAACATTTTATAAAAAAGACAACCAAAAAACATTGTCTAATTAGAAGTTTCACGGGAATTTATTTATTCGTGCAAACGCATTCAAAAAAATTGGTTATTAAAGGAATGCATTTACTCAATGGAAAATTCAATCACACGGTGAGAGTGACTTTCCACCAGGAATGCACACATGCACAACAACAAGCGAAGAGAGAAAGAGTACGTGAGGGCTGCAGTACCGTAAGTTAAGTACCAATACCCAGAATTATGCACCTGAACGTACGACTGATAATTCAACTTAGAAATAGGCTTTTACATTGAGAAAAAATCGCCGATTCAAGAAATCCTTGTTACAAATCAATATATATGCATATGCGTGTATCAAAAATATGGTCGCAGCAGTTGCCCAGTTAGGTACACAGAAGTTGACTGATAAATGCTAGAAAGGAATCAACGAAACGCACACAACCGAGCCGGTTGGAGCGAGGGAACTGGGGGAGAGCGGTAATATCAGCCATTTATATATACTGGTATACACAGAAGCAGATATCAGTAGTACTGTGTTTAAGTAGTAAGTAGAGAAGAAATCAGGGAGCGCGCGCAAAAAATTCATATAGTATGGGCAAGCGTAGGACGCGATAAGATAAAGAGAAGAAGGTGCGGGCGTGCGGCGATCCTCAACTGCTACGGCCTAGTCGTTCCACTCAGCGGCCTCCTCTTCCTGGTCGTCCGTGACAGACTCCCCCGGTTGCCTGGCAACGAAGTCGTCAACGGCCGACAGAAGACCGGCCTCCTCGTTCCGACCACCCTTCAACAGCAAGACGCGGGAGTGCGAATCACCGGGGACGAGGGGATCGGAGTTGCAGTTGGCCGCAACCCCATTGGTCGTATGACGACTAGCCGCTTCGAGAGCGGCGATACGACGTTCGCAGCTGGCGACAGTCTTTCTCAGGGTGCGCACTTCAGCCGTCAACGCTTCCACGTCAGATGTCGAACGCATAGCAGAGACTTGTTGTTTGACCTGTCAGTGGACAGACACGGTGAAAGCGGAATGAAACGAGAACATTGGACAATTCTTTCCCGGATAACAAACCGAAAAAAACACGAAATGAAACAACAGCCGCCACCCCCAGCAACCGCATAGGCGGCCGACTAGCACAGGGGTAGGAGCTATTTGCTGACACAATTCCAGAGGTAAAAACGAGACTAATCAATTATGCATGTTGGGAAAATAATGATAACGGGCATGACAACTGTTACACGCCGGTCTGGAGGCGGAGGGAATTTTTGTCTTTTTCTTCTACTCCAAAGTCTCATTTCACTTTCTGGAAAATGACAGGCGACTTAAGCACAGAAAAAAAGAGAGTTATAAACCCGGATGTCTAGAATGCATTACCGTCTGACTTACCTATATAGAGGTGATTAGAAAATAGTAATACTGGGAACTATACCCTTGAAAAGGGTGGCAGAGTTATTTTGTTGAAAGAAAATCGCGTATATTGGCGTGTGTAATCACCCAAAATTGGCGTATATCAACCTTTGCAAAATTAAAATAGCTAAATTCGAGCTGAAGTCTCTCTATCATTAATTATAATTCAAACTTAAAATACGCTTCCAGTTGGATGTATGAACTTATTGGATTCAACGCTATATAACACAGTCAATATCTGTCATTTTCATTTTCTTTTCGCTTCTTCAACGGCGCTTCTAAAGCACTTTGATCCCTACATTCTTCGTCACGAGTCTCGCAGTGTGCTGCACAATTATACCGTGTATTGGCGCCACATGTGGCCGTAAAAAGAAAAACAGAATGTCCTAAAAATATATGTACTAGCTGGTATACCCGGCTTTGCCCTGGAGGAAATGAAAGCTTCTTGGCTTGTAATTAATTTTGCAAATGAATCTGCTTTTGGAAAACAATGGTGGATCAAAATACTACTAGTTACCATCGCTTAACATAACAACAAACAAATACACTTAACAAAAAACATAACCAATACATACTACAGCTGCCAGATTCCATTTCGACATTCTGTAATATACTGATATAGCATTGTAGCAATCGTCTACTACAGAATTCAAACTCCTAGTTCTGTAGTATCGATTATTAGTAAAAGTATTTTAAATTTTTTTGACTGCAACTGGATGGAATGATGGGTAGCCTGACCCCTTGACCTTGACCCCGACCTCGCCCCCCCCATGTTACCCGCAGGGTTGAGGGGGTCACTCATGGAAACTCTCGGTTCCGGGGACCAACGGTCTGGGCGGCAACCCCAAACATACATACATACAGATTGACAAATATATAAGATAGAATGATGCCATTGTCTGTCTGTTTGTTCACTAAAACACATCGCAGCGCATCGTGAGTGGGCTCAAACGAATGCGCTTTTACCGAGATGGTGGTCACCGTCAGCCTTTTGTTTATAAATTCCCTAATTGAAAACGACAAGGCTCCGTTTTTATGGTCTTTTAGACCCATTTTCAAGTCTGCCAAATCTTTACGTCATTTTAGTACACATCACGCCGCAGTAAAGTCACCACTGACCAATCACATTGCATTCACTATTATTGATTAGGTAATTTGTTAACTCAGTTTTTCTAAACGAAGCAATACGACATCAATATGCTACAGAATAAAACTCTTAATGACGAAATAGAATCTGGCAGCACCTGTTATTTGCAATACGTTTCGCTTGTTTTTTTTTAGTTATGTTGATCAATGGTAGGCAGCGAGTAGCACTTTAATGCATGAATGTTTCCCGCCCGTCCAGTATAAAGCGTGGGTACTACGTCAAAAGAAGATTCAGATGCGAAATTATAAGACAAAAAGCTTTCATTTCCTCCCGACGTATTCTGGACGTCGTTGGGTATAAATTCAACGGAAAACAAAACAGAACTTGTGTGTAAAGTAACCAAACCCAGAATAGAAACTTAAGAAGCATGGCAACGGCCACTATATAGGAGTGCAATCGTCGTGACAGGTGCGAATATACTGTACGTGCATAGGAAAGAATTTAATGGTATCAATTTAGCTGGCGTGGTTCCAATATATAGCCGGCAGAATGCGCCTTTACAATAAACCGCTGCTTCGAGTGCTCTTAATTTTACTCACTTTTCTCGATCTTTAACACGCAAATGTGTCTGATGTACCACCGCTCTTCTATCAGCACTTCCGATCTCGGCTCATCAACGACCCAGTTGTAATAAGAGTACAATTTTCAACACTCAAACCAGTCAACAAACGGTCTTTCAAAGATTCATTGACTAAAACAGTGTGTTAAAAGCGCAAAGGCAGAAATGCGAATGAGAAAAATGGGGTGTAGAAAAGTGTTAGATCATACTGCAAGCAGCACCCGAGCACCATCACTAGCACCGTCACCACCACCATCACCCATACATCCTCTCCAGAGTGAGTTAGAGTTAGGGCTTGCCTCGCAGCGATGGCGGACCACCACAAGAGTCTCACCAACACTTCCTCCTCTTCCTCCGCCACGTCCACAGCCTATAGTTAGTAGTGGCTGTCATGATTTTTCTCTTCGTAAACACGCAAGCGTTCTTCCAACTCCTGGATACGAATCTCGTGGCCCTTCACGATCACTTTAAACTTGCGTATGTCCTCCGTCATTTGTTCCAAGTTGACACCGGGTGGCAGTGTTGCTGGAAGGGTCTAGGATGAGGTAGGAACGAACAATGGATGACAGCTATGTGTACAGTACATTAGAACGACAGCAAGACAGCAAACACATGGGGGACAAGTAGCAGTTGATCGGAAAGGTTCAGTCCGATTTGTTTAAGAGAGCGTATATATGGACACCGAATTAATTATTGGTTTTTGTTGCCCACGCAAATTTATTTATTTCCTCCTTGCTTTCTCATTTCAATATCTTGTCCAAATTCTCTCCTGCTTCGGAAAGGTCAGGGCGCAGACGCGTCCCCTTGAGCAGAAATAACAACAACAATCCTGCCTCCAAGCAGCCGCCTTCTCATGGCGAGGGTGTCCTACTGCGGAAGGCAAAGTTCTCTCTTCTCTATATCTTTCCCTTCCCCTCTTTTTCTATTCCCTCTCTCGTCTATCCTCGTTCTCGCCCTCAATCTCTTATTTACTTTGCACTCGTTCTACTCTTTCATCGCTCTTCTGTCGTTGAATTCATTTATCGCTTTTTTCTCTCTCCTCTCTAATTTCTTTTCTCCTCTATCTTTCCCTTCCCTCTCTTTTGTCTTCTTTTTCTCCGGGAGATCAGGGCGTATCCTGCTGCGGCAGCCAAAGTGCTGAGTTTCCTGGCACCTCCCTTCCCTCTCTCCCTTTTATCCTCACTATCGCCATCTATCTCACTTTTCTATCTTTCTACTCTTTCTGCCTTTTTCTTTTATCTTTCTGTTTCCTCCGGAAGTCGGGGCATTGACGCGTTCCCTCGACCGGGAATTACATCAACACCAATTGATCTTCCACGGACAAAAATTCACCTGTGCAGATGGTTGACTGGGTGCGGAGGAATTGGTGTTGCCGGGCTTCGCCAAGGTCGGAGGAAGTTGTTTGTCCGCCAGGGTTGACGATGATGATGGTGCGGACGTTTTGTTGCTATTGGCCGATGCGTCGCCGTGTGTCACAGAAGGCCTGTCTCCCGACGCTATGGGAGCAGTAGACTTACTCTGTGACTTGACAAAAGTGCGAGCTGGTTTCTCCTTGGCAGTGTAGCCATCTTTGAGAGACACCTGAACACATACAGGAAGGGACCTCCAAATATCACGTCAACTATACTCCACAATGCAGGAGGCGAAAGAAGCTACATGAAAGCAAAAAGAAACCAAAATTGTAAAAGCAAAAGCCACGCTAGCAAAGTTGGTTGTAAAGCAAAATGACTCCCATTAACACCATACAGTCCTTACAAACAGATACAATTTTGAAATTTTGTGGCAAAGCTTATACAGGCTCTATTCAGCATACGCGCAAAACGTAAAAAAAGAATTTTTATTTTGCAAACACCAAAAAGATCAAGTGATACAAAACCCCTTAAAATAGTTGGCAAGACTATAAAAGCCCCCATGCAGCCACCTTCTTGTGCAGGGGTGTCCTGCATCGGGAGGAAAGGTGCTGCATTCCCAGGACATCCTAAGATTTCCCTCACTGTTCTCTCCTTTCTTTCTAATCTCTCTCTTCCTCCGTCTTTTCTATCTCCTCCTCCTTCTCTTTGTTCTCTGCCCTCTTTTTCTCTGTGTTTGCTCTCTTCGTCCTCTGTCCTCTCCACTATTTTCTTTACATTTCTTTCCTCTTTGAATTTTTCATCTCTTTATTTCCTCCCTTTCTTTTTCGTATTGTTGTGATCTACACGTGCGAGTATATTGTTCGATAGGTTGTCCGAATTGTAGCCAGCCAACACAAGTCAACGTTAGGCACGAAGGCGTAGCACTGGATAAGCATGTGTACCTGCACCCCCCCCCCCCCCAGTAGACGATGCATTAACTTGTTAACTCGAACGGACAAAATTACTTCTGCAATATGTCAGTCCACCCACACACACAAACTAGTCGGTGTTCGTTCAGCTGAACAGAGAGGGGGAGAGACTAGTAATTGCCTGAACAGACATTTTCGGACACCAATTAAGCATCGCCATATTTCCTAACTGGTAACAGGCTGCAGCGGATGTGGTTGTGCGAGTCATATGGCCGAATGAAAAAACTGGAGGCCGTGAAAAATATAATGGAAACATTTAGAATCCATTAACGGAACATGTAAAATTAGGAGACAGAAACACTGAGGAAAATGACGTTTCTCCAAAGGAACTAAGAAAGCATTTATTGAAGGGTTGACTTAATTAGTAAGCAAACC
The DNA here is from genome assembly GCA_032274565.1 of Nematoplana nigrocapitula. Taxonomy (NCBI): domain Eukaryota; kingdom Metazoa; phylum Platyhelminthes; order Proseriata; family Nematoplanidae; genus Nematoplana; species Nematoplana nigrocapitula. Next base: position 6,324 of record JAUYWV010098931.1, on the reverse strand, counting down.
ACTGTATTACTTAAAACAAATTTATAAACAAAAGTAACGCAAGCACTTATTAATGAATAATACAGATGCACTCAGGTTCGAAAAGAATACGTCAATATGACAATTTTCTGTTAACACAGACGCCACCGTCACGGATTGAGACGATTTCAATTGAGTAACAGTAGTTAGCTTTGTCGAATAAGCGCCATTTCTCTCTTCCATTCTTTTTTCTCCTTCCCCCTCTACTCTCCTCTCTCTCCCTTTATCTCTTCTATCGACTCTCTTTTTCCTCCCTCTTCCCCTTTGATTTTTCTATCCCCATTTGCTTTCTTCTCTTCTCTTCTCCCTCCCTCGCTCTTTTACTTTGATTCTATCTCTCCTCTTCTCCCTAGTTTTTCTCTTCCTTTTCTGCTTTCTCTAGCTCTTTATCTGCTTTTCCTCTCTCTAGCTCTCTTTTCTCCATTTTTCTTCTCTCTTCCTCTATCCCCTTTTCCACTCTCTTTTCCTCTCCCTCTCTCTTTTTTCATCTCCCCTTTCTCTTTTTCCTTTCCTCTCTCTCTCCCTCCCTTTTTTCTGTCTTTGTTCTCTGTGATTTTTCCATCTTTTCTAATCTTTATCTGTCTTTTCTCCCTTTCCCCTCTCTTTCTCTATCCCCTGTTCCACTCTCCCACCTATCTTTCTTTTCTCCGTAAGGTCGAAGCGCATACGCAAGTTTACTAATGAAAATAAGGCAAAATAAACATTAGCATAACTTTTGAATATTTTCAACTAGTTTTTCTATTGAAGGATAGTAACCTTGCCCTTACACTCATCCGATGAAGAAATTCTAGCAGCCAACCAGCACTCACCAAAATCGGATCGGCGTTTTTACCAGCCATCCATTCCTCGGCGGTGAGGGCCGCCACATCCCCAGGGGTGTCCGGATAGAGGTCGTCCTGGAACAGCTCCGATTTGCGCGGCACAGTCATGGGAATGACTTCGCACAGGCCCTTCGAGTGCAACTTGTAAACTCTGGTGATTTCGTTCTGATTCACGTTCAACCCCCTCTTGGGCATGAGACCGAAACCGCGCTGAGGATCCGAGGTGGAGAACAGATTTAGGAAATGCACATACGGATCGTCATCTGAAACCTCGAAATAGCGGATATTGCTGTCTCCCTACAAGACAAAATAAATAAGCTTCACTTGCTCATCATACTACTTGTAGTAGCAAAGAAAGCAGTAATTATTATACCTTTCCGCAGAGAAAGATTATACCAGTGTCTGGGTCGTAAAAAGGAAACAGTACGCCATTGCTGGTGTCCACGTCTTCCAGAGTCAAGGGATTAGCCAGGTCAGTCTTGAAAAGAGGACACAATATGTAAATATAACATAATCCATCAAAACAAACGCCTGATTGGGTAAACTGCTCACATCTTTCCACAGGCCGTATTGCCTCTCGCCCATACGCGAAAATCCAGTGGTGAAAATACGATTGTCTTTCAAGTACACGCACTGCTGCGGTTTGGGGCTCTGGTGACACACTCCTTCCTGTAGAAATGAACAGCACAAAAGTGGCACTCAAAACAAAAGCAATATCGAATCAATCATACAAGTAGGTTTTCCTAAACATTTGCACCAAATAACCCAATGCCAAAACGCAGTCAATTTAGTAATCGGGTATATGGTAGCTTTCGAATTTGTTTGCCCTCATGCAGCTGCCTTCTCGTGGCGGGGTGTCCTGCTCAGCCAGACAAAGAACTGAATTTCTTAGGACCCCCTACGTACGGTTTTTCTTTTTACTCGCTTCTTCTTTTCTATCCCCTCATTTTTAATCTTTCTATGCTCTCTCTCTCTCCTTTTACTTTTTCCTCTCTTTTTATTTGCCTCTCTCTTTTTATCTCACTCTGTTTCTATTTTTCTTTACATTCTATTTTTTCTCCTCCCTTCCTCTTTCATTGTTTCTTATCTCCGGGAAGTCGGGGCGCTGACGCGTCCTTTTCGATTGGGAATTACAACAACAGAAGGACTAATTTTTCCCCACTGTGTACTAGATTCATTGACACTAAATAAACAGTCGGTGAAAAACCATCAATAGACAGCATATATCCTCGATTCACCTCAATTAACTCGCCATTCCGGGGATTGACAACGCGGAGCTTTTTGTCCTTGCACGCCATGACCAGTTTGGACCCGTTGTAATTGAAGCTGGCCGAGGTGATCATGTCGGGGAAGTTCATTTCCACAAGGACCTCCTCGGTGGCTACGTTCCAGATACACACCACGTTGTCCGCACCTACATATATAGCAAAACACGGATGACGAATGCCGTCAGTCACCACCACCAAATATTAAGCAAACTAATTTGCACAACAATGTAAATTAACACAGAAAGGCAGAGGTAGAGCTTGAACTGGTCAACTGTCATACAAATAGTTTAAAAAAGAGGTCCTCTCTCTCTCCATCTCGTTTGCTCTATCCATTTTTTCCTTTCTCTCGTCACACTTTTTGTTTCCTCTGAGAGGTCGGGGCGTTGCCGCGTCCCTTCGACCTGGAATTACTACAACAGGGATCCCCAGTCATTGCGGACTTCATAGAAACGAGGTCGCTGACAGGGAAGCCAAGGAAAATGCGGGTCACTCCCGGAACGATGAAGAATCTGAGGATCCTGTCCCGGTGTCTTTCAGGGCAGCTAAGGTCTCCTCATCATCCGGTCCAAGAGCGTACTCGTCTAGTGTACTCAGCTAGTCCCAGGCCGGCGGGCCTATATCCTAACAGACTGAGACGTTGATTGCGCGTCTCGTGTGTTTTGACCCGGAGGTAAATCCATTGCGCGCTTTTTGGGCGGGGCCCGTGGCGGTGGCCTCGTATATGCGGGAGCTCCGGCTCCTCTGACGGGGATATCGCCTGATCCAATCCAATCCCATAACATGGCACAGCGCCTCACTCCTATCCACGTACAACGCATGTGTATGATCGATCTGTTCCGTTTCCTAGCAGTAGATTAATCTCTGTTCTCTCAGTGTTCCCTTACTTCCCTCAAAACGATCGTTCCGCACAGGTTTCCACCCTCGTGTTTAGAACGGGAAAATGTAGCTGAGATTTAGCTCTACCCGGCTGATAGACAATCGTATAAAACGGGTGCATAAACCTTGACGGATGTTTTCCAAATCTTTCGAAACTGCTATTAATAAAAATGACAAGGTAATCGCAGCTCATATAGAAATACAGATCATCAGAACTATTCATTTGACAGCTAGTTACACATTAAATACTCGTTTGACAGGTATCACGTGAAATTCCTGGTTCGGCATAGCAAGTGTGGGCCCCATATTAGCACCTCCCTCTGTGATTGGGAAAGACAGCATACACAGTAGGTTGTAGGAGTTTTTTCAAAACATGACATCAAAAACTCTGCTCCTGAAAGCGACAAACCAACTCACTTGTTCCCTCTCTGCTTTCGTTCCACCACCTAGAAAATGCTGTTCATTTTTTCAATTGATTTCTGTACAACGTTCAATATTTTCATATTCACGCAAAAATTCTGTCAAGTTGCACTTCGTGTCCGCGAACTCTGTATCAATCAGTTCAGGCTGGGATCTGCAGCATTTTCACCCCAAATTAATAAATTTAATTTAAAATACTTTATATATTCCAATTCAAAGGGGTTAATCCGATTCTCTGCACACATTTCGTCACAAATAAATAGCACCGCACCATTGTTCATGAGTGCACTATGTATACTGTATGCGGATGACAAAAAATGGAACATTGTGCTACGTGCGGATGACAATGATCTTTGCTATAGCGAGACTTTTCACAATGCACATGACGATGTTCCGCGTGAAACTCTCGCTATTTACCAGTATAATGACAGAATTAAGATAATTATCGTCCTTCTGTTTCATGCTAAGCCACGAAAGATCTACAAATCCGTGACTTTGTTAACTACCAACGTGCAGATGTGGGTATTGAGTGGTGCATTTATTGTATTATTAATTTGAACTTCACTTATACAATTATTAAATTTATTTTTAAATTAAATTGGTGCTTTCAAACACAGTACACTGCTTACAAATATTTTACATCCGCTATTGTCTGTTCTATTTTCATTTTTGTTATGATACTCCAGTAGTTAACTTTTAATCTGCGCAGTATACTATTCCTGATTACACTATACAGAGTCTTGTATTCAGATTACGTCACTTAAGTGCTAGCGACGAGCAAGGAATACTGTGAAAATGACGGAGAGTAAGCCATACACTGCCAAAATGATCGAGAAGAAGCGGGACTAAAGATAACAAGATATCCACAATATATACCCGAATACATTCAAGTACAAATTTAAGAATTTGTACTCTTTATAAAGAATTGCTGAATGCTTTCAATAATCTAGGTGCTTTTGTATAATTAAAAAACGATCCGCGGTATTTTGTAACTACTTTTAAAACGCAAACAATGGTGTCTATAATACTACTTGAAACTGTTGAGATACTTTATAGCAATATAAATTCATCTGCTACATTCGCATGAATTAGAGGAGTGTTTTGCTTTGGAACCCAACGCATCAGGGCCTTTGTTTCGGAATCACTTCCTGGAACGGCTTCCTGCATAGATTCTCCATGTTGTCGATTTTCAGGTACTTTCTTTTCCACCACCCGGCTGGACATTCCATGACATGCTGGACCGTTTCTTCCTCTTCCTCGCATCTCCTGCACAGCCAGTCTTCATCCTTCCCGATCCTCTTCGCATATCCCTTGAGCTCCAGTGAGTGGCCGCTCCTAAACCTGCTGTAGGTTACTGGATCAATCCTTGTCCATTCTTTGGGGCCATCCTCGTACACCATCCTGTTTCTTCTTTGGTGGAACCATTACTTCTTCCTTTCCCTCTCTTGACTATTCTCTTTACCTGCTTCTTTGTTGTCGTCGATGTTGCAATGGCTGGAGACTCATGTGAATGTGATATTCTTCTCTCCAAGGTCGTGCAGGCAGTGATAAACTTCTCCGAGCAGATTTGTTTCTTGTTCTAATATCATTTCTTTTTATGGCTTTAATGCTGGCTTGGCTGTCGGTAACTATTCTTCTGGCTATTTACCATCCTTCCTTGCTTTTCAAACATTCCAGCGCCAACATGATTGCTTTCAGTTCTACCTGACATGATGAACAGATAACCCCGCTGGTCTCCTTCTTCTTCCAGTTGTTATCCATACATTCTGTTGTAGTTCAAGTGGACTCCGCGTAAGATATTACATCTTTAAATACAAACTGTACATACATCGAGCTCTCAAGTTTGGAAAAGTTGTATCCGTGTTGGTATGAAAACCCCTTTTAACCAAAGCATTGCCACGAGGGCAATTGTGAACAGAGACTATTTGTGGGAAATTTCATTTTTTTCTTCATAAAAATGCTTCGCCATCTTTGCTCAAACTCGTTAATGGAAATTTCTGGGGATGAGGATATTCTGGCGGTATCCAAGCATGGGAAAGTCTGATCATTCGATATTTGCGAGGCAAGTTGATAAAAAATGTGTTATGTATAGATTTTGAAGAATGTGAATACAGTCACTAACAAATTTTAGCATTTCTGAAAGGGTTGAAGGGGTAATAGCCAACTTTGCAGCAATGCCAAAGTCAATTTGTACTGGCTTTGAAAGAATTTCTTTGTCGTGAACGTCAATTTCAACTATCTTAGATTCGTCTTGTTCAATTACAGATGGTTTGATGAACCGTGTAAATTCTATTTAAAACAAAGTAAGCTCATCAGAAACAAAAGATAGGAGACGTTCAGTCTGAAAAAAGAGGTCAAAAAATGTTAAGCGGCTTTCTGATGACAATCAAAGAAAAATGTAATCTGGCTGTCATCAGCTCTGGTTTGAAAGAAAAACGACGGTGGCAGCCCACCTACCGGAAATGCTGAAATAATACAGTAGTACATATGTAGATATACATAGACTGCTTTCTCTCTCTAGAAACAACGGAATTACTCAGTTCACATTCTATGCAAATACACATAAGCTGGATTTTTATAGAATAATTTCTTTACTATACACTTGCCAAATTTCAAGAAGGAATTTAGTAGATATTATTTGTAGGGGTATCGCCATAATTTTCAAATAATTGGCTTTCCGGTAAGTGGGGTGTAGTCAAAACAACCAATGTGTCATGTAGAAATAATCAGTCATAGGAAATTACAATTAATTAAAAAAATTATCCTAAATTTATCTACCATTTAAATAGTATCATGCAATTCGAGACTATTTAAAATTTTTAAACAATCTTAAAAATTGTCCGGACTACTCTTAACTAAATTTAATTACTTTCCAGATTTTTCCAGATCCACGGACATATTGTATAGGTCATAAAATCAAT
>JAUYWV010098920.1:0-13729 GCA_032274565.1 Nematoplana nigrocapitula | reverse complement strand
CAATCTGCAGGAGAATCAAACGTAGGGAGAACAGGATCAGAATGACGAAAAAGCAGAGACTTCATGGCTGACCACAACGATGTAGGACAGGAGGAATTGTGTAGATAAACAATGTATGCGTGTGTTTGTAATAGTTTTGACAATTTGTCACTATTTATTTCATTAGCAGCAAAGTAAGAAAGCATGAAAGTTGAATAAGAGATAGAAAAAATATGGGTATGAGAAAGACCGAGAGAGAGAGAGAATAACACTCTGACAGCTGGGAAGCATGTACTGTATTAGGAAAGACACAATCAAGAGTAGATTTCTCTAAATATCTGGGCTCTGAAATTTAGAGAATAGGCGAAAAAGCGGAAGACCTCATGAGTCGGACTAAGAAAGAATGATGTTCAAGTGACTACTATGTGCATCTTGAAGTAAAAAAAGAACGAAAAATTCGTTCATGAAAGATAAAAGATTGTGTGAGGTGAGACTACGCTGGCGTGGTCAAAATACCAAAGGAGAGCAAGAGAAACCAGGGAAGATAGCAATGCAGCTTGTAATGGCAGGCCAGAAGTACAGACCATGAATCAAAATGACGCCAGAGACATTCACAGATACATACATACGGTTGATTAATGCAGCCGACCAGAAAAATGTGGAACTAAAGTTGCTAAAATTATAAAAATACGGAAATATTAAATAAAAAATTAAACAACTCAAAAAGGTGATAATCCGATATAAAAGCATTTACGGTAAATGCTTAGACGAAGTCTTCTACAGATGTTTTCTAAGATATTTTTTCATTCAGTAGATTTCTGGACTCGTCGTATTTTGGATAGTTTTTCATTCGCAAATCTCTCAAGTTTCATCTAGGTCTGGGTGTCAAATGTCTCACATTAAAAACATTTTCTACACCATAGAAATATTGTTTTGTTTTATCTTTACCAACTAAGTTGCAGCTGTACCAATGTCACTTTACTATAACCAACGCAACGCGCTTTACATTACAGATGTAATATTACCATATTGCTAATTTTATTGCAATTATATAAATTTCTCATTTATCAATAACCCAGAAACTGTTAAACAACTACGTATTAAAGTGCAAATGTAAGTCGATTTAGGAAAGAAGTCTATTGAAACTTTTAATTATTTTGATTATTGTTTTAATTTGATTACTATTAGTCCGTTTTGGTGCATTTTCTTCTAATCTATAGCATTAGTAATGGTAGACACATATATGATAATTTCATTAGGTTTGTGGTACTTTAAAAATAAAATTCAGCACATTTTTCCAAGCGTACTAAATCAAGTCAATTAACACAATTTTACCCTGAGTATAGGTAGTTCACTAAGCAAAACATCATTCCTAAAAACAAATAAATCAGGCACATAGATACTCTTATCAATTGGAAGAAATATAACAAGTACAGTTCATTGATAATTGTCAAAATTCCACTTTATTTAATTTAAAAATGCAACATAAACGTAGCAAACGCAAATATGCTATACTGTAGCATGTTTCTTATACTTGAAGGCCGTATGCATTATGCAGACTTTGACAAAGATGCTTAGCACACAGATTATTGTAGTGATCATACATATTCTGAACTGACGCTTTTGAGTTCCTCCAATGTTTTGATATGCTTTCTACATGTTTGAATGTAAAATTTAATTATGAAATTCAGCCCTAGTGGCAAATAAAAATAATAATAATAAATTTCTCATTGACATTGAAACAGGCGCTCCCGTCCGACAGTGAAGCCATACAAATAAATTCGAATATTACGGCAATATATTTCCATTTCTTCACGAAGATCTGTCTGCTGTGACCCGTAAACTTGACTAACTCCTTTTGAAAGTATATAAAACATTCGCGCTAATGCATTATACGCACCAACCGTATAATCAACCGTATGACTTTGGATCGATGCACTTGTGAACTGTTAGCATATTTAAACAAGTGTTGTAACTTTATTTTTCAAGTGCTGACTATTATTGTTTGTATTTTTACGTAATGTAATATATAATGCATGGCAGACTGTTGGATACCGTTAATTAATCTATCTACTGAACTCCGAGTTCATCATTAATCACCCAGCGTTCGCGAGTTGATTAAACTATGAATGAATAATTCAGTAGATAGATTAATTTACGCTAGCCAACAGTCTGCCATGCATTAAGTGTGTTTATCCAACGATGGCTATTGGTAGAAAAACTCAATGCAAAAGTGTTGGTTAACTAAAAGTGTGAGATAACTCAGTTAACTCAGTTAACCAACACTTTCTACCAAAGTGTTGGTTACCATGATTTAACTCAATACTTTTTACATCACGGTCAGTAGCCACCGTTGGATAATTTATATTTATTTGGTGAAGTTGTATGGGTGTCGATGCTATTCTGACTTTTCGTACGACGGTTGTTTGGAATCATAACCGTAACCTGTGACGTTTCCGACTTTCCGTAAACAGTTAATATACGGATATACGGTTGGTCCGTATAATGCATTAGCGCCAACATTCCTATATGGTGACAGGAAATTGTGGACAACCGGACATGAAAATTGATAGCTCAACAGTAAGCTCTTTCTTGAAACAAAATGGTGCAGTCCTTTTCAATTCTACTAATCAAAAACTCATTTTCTGCTTGGCCAATTCGAGACTCAATCATATTACCGCCAGGCTTGGCCGACACCGCACTACTTTTCCGAATAGCGCGATAAACGGTTGAATATTTGTGTCCAACGAAATGGGCTATGTCAGATATTGCACGACCATTGAATTTTCCGTCAATTTCAGCCTGATTTTTGTGTACTGTACTTGATCTTATACATTTTCTTTACGATCAGAATCAGGAAGGGAAACATGTTCCGGCTGTAGTAAACCCATGTCGCCTATGAATAATATACATAGTTTGTTGCGTCATCTCCCGTTTGTATATTGGACAGCTGTTTGTTCCATTTGGCCGATTAAACCACTGAATCAAGCACGCCTGGCCAAATACATGTCCGTAATTTGAGACAATGAGCTCAAGGCACTTATCTAATCCAGTAAACAAATTTAATTAATTCATATCGAATAGCTTCTGCTTCACAAATAGAAAAAACATTTTTAATAATGGTTGCAAACATTTTCATTATTAAACGCAACACTTTCACTTTTGATATGCAAATGATATTTCATTAGTGAAATGAAACATTTTACTTTTAAAACACACATTTTGAATGTGCCATGCAACTTTACAGCTTTGGAATAAAACATTTTGATAAAGGTGGCAACCTGGCGTCTGGACGCGGGATACTACGATAGAATACTTTCTCTCTTGAACACACCGAGCTGTTTGTAAAACATTCTAGTTTACCTTTTTTGCTATTTGTGATGTACCTTATGAATGGAATGCGCAGATGTTCCATGACAGAATAATTAAATTTCAAACTTAGGATACTATATACATCAAATATACGTGTAGCATTTGGAGCTGATTATCACCTTATAAGTCAAAGGCGAATTTACTGAATTCAATACTCAATAATTTGTCATTGTTAACCCAAATAATGAATATCTTGCCGATTAACACATACCTATTACAACACCGCAACGGTCAGTGATCAGTCTCAACTACTTAAAAATGACATTGAATCAAAATTAGTATAATAAAACACAATGGAAAGATTAGAAGATCATATATCGTTCTTTAACGATTATACGAGATTTCCTTAAATAGTATTTCGTAAATCTACATGGCTTATAGAAAATTGTTAAACTATTAGGATGTGCATTTTTAAATACCTGCTTTTTGCAGTATTTATGGTAACTTGGGAGTATATAATGGGTTAGCCAATGTTGAAAAAGTATTATTAACATACTATTGAACTTTCTTGGAAGATACAGTTCGTTCGAATTTGAAAGGATGCTACTTTGTACATATTTACAATATATAAAAACTAGCTACCAGCTTTGTTTATATAATACGTTTGTATAATAATTATTTTTAAATGTAATGGTAAAGTCTGTTGCTGTTGTTCACTGCTTGATACATCTAGGATCTCTTCTCCCCGCGAACAACCTGTATGAAAGCGATGTGACTGTTCGACGCGCGCTTATGACAAATATTTTTGTTGTTCTTGAAGCGAACTGTCTCATACTTGATCTAATTATCCTGCTTTCTTTTTTTAGTATTCAAACTAAATGTACATTGTTTAATGAATAAACAAATGTGTCGTTTGAGATATCGAAACGTTTTGTTGCTAGTTCACATACTGTATGTATAAGTGTTTGTTTTTATTAAAAAAATCATCTACAAATAGTTTGAATTATGCTTTATCTTCAAATATTTGTTTTGTGCAGGGCGAACAATAAATAAAACAAACTGAAAAAACTACTGATACAATAAAAGGGGAACAATTTACATTAATAAAAAAACATAAAATGCTTTTTTGAATATTTGATTGTAACGTAATTCATATAATAAAACAATACCGGCAATCTTTAAAGTTATATGTGCTCCGTCGTGACGACAAAATGCTTTAAAAATATCATGACGTGGATTATCTTTGTAATTAAGCCAAACTCCAAACATAAAAAGGCATCTTCTACATACAATAATCATCATCATTATTGATTCCTTAGCCGGAGTAACTGCTGATGTCCCAATAGGAATGTCTTCCTCTTCCAACCGTCTCCGTTTTAACATCCTCTCACTCATGTCATCTAATGTCAAATACGTTAACTCTCCCTTTCAACGATAAGGGGTTAACTTCTTCTCAGATTCCGAACCATCACCTGGTGCTCGAAATCGGCCCGCCACGGTGACTCCGTTTCAAGTTCGAGGATGCATCCAAAAATCTCCCAAGTGGCTCTCACTGAGCCCCTGCACTCTGCAATCCAGTGCTCCACTGTGTGCGCCTTGTCGGGGCAATGACGACAAAATGGGTTCGACGTCGGGTCGAGCAGGTGTCAGTACGCCGCAACTTCAGTCAATGCCCGCTGCGGATCTGCGCCAGCAATGTTGCGTCCTTCCTGGTTCGTCAGATACTGCTTATACACAACCCCGCCCAGGTTGGGTGCCATTCGCGCTGGCGTTCTTGGCAGCCTCGTCTGCTATCTCGTTTCCAGGGATGTCCACATGTCCAGGTATCCATTGAAGTGCGATCGTTCTCTAGAATTTTGCGATGTTACTCTACTCAAGACCATCGATTTCTTCTCGTTGTCACGCCGGTGCGGAATATCAGGGATGCAACCTTCTTCTTTTTGTCCTTCTGCATCACCACACACCATTCCCGCCTTTCTAGGCGGATATTGAAGAAGAAGACTGACGTCCAGACCGCGATGTCGACTGAGATGGTTGGATGATCGAGACGGATAGTGCACATGATGCCGGACACGACACGACGCACACGACCTTGAGATGTTATCATTGGAATTTAATGCGGACGGGGACTGGAATATGTTCCAACTTGCAGACCTAAACGGAACATCAATCGACGCCTGGATGGTCGTGTTAGATATGGCCATTTGGAACAATACGGACCGTCAAACCAGGACCAACCCGACAACAGGTGGTAAGTACACGCCGGACCTTGCCCTCGCAGACGCCAGATTGATGCCAAAGATAAAGTGGAGCACTGGGGGCCATTTGGGCAGCGATACCCTACCATACCTCGAGTAGCCAGGCGGGGCCGAACAAACCCTTTTGGGATGAAGCGTGTTAACATGCCTGCGAGGAGTGTAGAACGGCTGGACGAGCTGTGGAGCGACCGGGACGCAGCGAAGAGGATATCATCTGCCCGGGGGATACGGGAGTCAACCTTCTTCTTTCTCCTTGTTCACCGCACGCCTGCCCAGCCTACTGGTCGAACATGGGCGGGGCGTCAGGAGCTCCGTCCTCCGGAGGTACTGCACCAGGTAAAATTTAGACGAAGAACGTAGGGTTGGGTTGGGTCAGGTCAGGACGGGTTGGTACAGTTTCGGAGGATCGGTGTAATTGGAGATACTTGGTATACTTAGTATCTCACCCTCAGGGGCTCTGGCGTGGACGGGATCTCGGTTGCCCCCGGGATTCAACCTGCTGCTGCCATTTCTCGCCTTTTTATAAGTTGTCTTCATATAACACCTGTGCGCTATAGCCGGCATCCAGTGCCCCGCAGAAACTTCAAAAGACTAGAATGCTTTATAGTACATCCTTGTAGCCCAGCAGATGTTCAGCTGTCTCTGGGATTCATCGCACTCCCGGATGGTTGGCGTTTTTGCAACCCGATGCGATGCTTGTAGGCTTGCGGGCGTCCCCTTCCTACCATGGCCGCCCGGGCCCGCTTCATTTGCTGTACCTCAGTGTGCAGTTACGACCTTCCCTCGAATTCTGACCCGCTAGCCGCGAGCCGGTCTGATCGTTACAACATGTGAAGGCATCCACTGAAAGGTATTTATCTTATCCATTGTCTCCAATTGCTATACACTGTGGAGGCCTCCTTATCTTCGATCTCACTTCATCGTCTTGGCGTTTTGGTCCGTGTCCCAGATTCTCGATCGCCGACTTCGGGTCTGTGAGGACTACTGTGCACTGCCATTCTTCCATCATATCCAGTTCGTGTAGCGCCGCGTCGATTGCCTAACACTCTGCTAGACAGCTATCGGCAAATCTGCCTGCCGGGGTTGATCCATATTTGATAGGCCCGCCATTCTGGCTCTGGATGTAATATCCCCCACCTCCTCTTCCGTCCGCACCTGAAGACAGTTGTGACTGCACTGGGCCTGGCGGTGAATTGGATACGACCGAAGGTCGGGGTGAGCGTACCTGATCTGCTCCGACAGTCGGTCTGCCTTAGATGCACTGAGCGGCAGGACGTCTCTCTGCAACCACGAATTGGGCGCAGTTAGATCTTCTTTGATGCGTGTGGAAGGCACCGTTGTCCTGCAATGGATCCCTAGTCACGGTGGCCTTCATGGAAATGAAGTCGTCGAGAGATAGGCCAAGGAGGCGACGGGCCACCCGCGGAACGTTGATTGGTTCCCAGGACCCTGTCTCGGTGTCCTTCAGGGCGGCTAGGGCTCTCTCATTAAGAGGGAAGACAAGGATTTCATTCCGGTACATGAGCGTACTCGTCGAGTTGTCCTGGCTGCGCTCAAGCTGGCTGGCCTATCCCGACAAGCCGAGACGCTTATTGCGGGCATTGTAGGGTATTAACAACGTACCGAGCCCGTATAGACTAGGATTTGAATCCGACTTGTCCACACTGTGCGAGGATGAGCAGAGCCTGGAGCACTGGTATGCCCTGCTCACCTAAACCTGCAGCTGCGCGGGTTCGGAGCGGTGGTCCCGCCTTAATTGTCTGTGCTGACGGAGGACCCCGTGGCGGTGGCCTCGTATCTGCGGGAGCTCCGACTCCGCTGAAGGGTGTGCCGCTTGGTCCCTTCCGCACTATGTAAATGTAAATTTATATCTTTATGGTCCGCACCAACAGATCCGTCCGCGTACACGTGAATATCTTGATCCGTATACCACTCGATCTGATCGATCCCGGTTGCCCCTTCACTTCATCCGAGTCTTCCCTTCTGTAGGGTGAATCCGGATTACCCGAGTGAGCTGTTTGGGCCGTCGCCACTTGTACCTTCTGTATGACCGATTTCGAGCAAAAGCTTCCGCATACACTCCGACTGGTCTCACGTACTTCATATTTTGTACGTAGATCCAATCTTATCACATCGAGCACACCGCTTTCAACATCATGTCCCCTGTCCTTTATATAGCCTTCACCAGCATTTCCACACCATTTTTATGTCTATCATTTTCCTCCTTTTCCATAGGGTGTTCTTGACGGCGGTTCGTCTCTGTTATATTCTTTACATTCTCATTATTCATTCTGAGTCTTTGGTATCTGTCCGTACCTGTATTATTATGTCGCATGCTACAGTCTTTTTGTCATTTTTCACATTAAGAGTGCATTTCTTGCACACTCTTCTTTCAGGTTTACTCTCTTCTCTCGGTACCCTGTGCTAATTTCTGTTATATATTTTCAAGTTTAGAAGTAATATTTTATTTTATTTTGCAGTATTTAACAGTTAATCGTCTTTCCCAAAAGTGATAACATATGGGTGCAAATCAATATAATTACTGCAGAAAGAATTCCGGCAATAATTAGCTAAAAATAGACACAAAAATGTATTATATCAAAATCAAGAATAAATATTATAATGCAATGATATAAATTATACGGCAAGGCCTCATTAAACAATACCCCACTCTTCATGTAAGACACATTACATAGTGTTATATTGCGTACATATTGACAAATTATGTTACGAAAAATTACTGTAAAACAAACTTCACTGTCTTTAAAACACAAAACATTTCCGCCAAGATAATATTAAGTTCTTCGAATGAATTGATATTTTCTTAGATTTTAGTACAAGTCAAACGCAGGTAATAGATGAACAGTATAGTGTAAAGGTAAATCATCATTATATCTTTATTGTAAATATAGTCTTCATTTTCTAAAATAGTGCAGATATGACCTAAAACTTTCTAAGAAGAAAATCTGCGATCTTTTGGAAAAGCATCTTATACATTTATATGGATACGGCCCTATCATAAACACTTCATTTAAGAGTCTTTTGTTTATGAAGTTTTCTTTGAGAGACTTCTTTCTGCCCGAAACGGCCATTCCACACAGTTTTTAGCCACCTTCACCTCGATCTCGACTCCTTGACCTCGAACACGACCTCGGAGGTCGACCTGCCCCCCCCTATGTTACCCGCAGGTTTGAGGGGGTCACCTATGCAAAGTTTCGGGTCGCTGACACCAACGGTCAGGCCGCCCACCCGGAACAAACAAACTCTGCCCGATAAAAACGGCCATTTCAAACCGTTTTTAGCCTCCTAGACCTCCACCCCGACATCGGAGGTTGTCCTCGCCCCCCTATGTTGTAAGCACAGCTGAGAAGGTCAACCATGCAAAGATTCGGGTCGCCGGCACCAACGGTCCGGCCGCTCACCCGGAACACGGCTTTCTTCTGGCCGAATCGGCCATTTCACACCGGTTTTTGCCTCATTGACCTCGACCCTGACCCCTTGCCCTTGCCCCCGACCTCAGAGGTCAATCTATCTCTCCTATGTTACCCGCAGGGCTGATGGGGTCATTCATACAAAGTTTCGGGTCGTTGGCACTAACGGTCCAGCCGCCTTATGACCGAAACGGACATTTCACACCATTTTTAGCCTATTTTACCTCGACCCTGACCCTTTGCCTTGACCCCGACCTCGGAAGTCGACCTCACCCCCCCCCCTATGTTACCCGCAGGGTTGAGGGAGTCACTCATGCAAAATTTCGGGTCGCTGACACCAACGGGCCGGCCGCTCACCCGGAACACACACACATACACACAGACAACTTGACAAATATACAGTATATAAGATATGGATATGGCACTATCATGAACACTTATTTTAAGTTTTAATGAGGTCTCGTCAGGCTAATCGGAAATACACGGTCGAATTTCGCGTGAATATTTAATAATGTTAGTGGGAGGGGTTGTCGCTTCGCGCGATTGTAAATTACTAAACATAATCGAAATGATCGATTATCACTTTATTAAAATACTAACTGTCGTAGCGGAGCAGGGGTGAGTCCTAATTCGTAGTTTACTGTTAATAGCTATCATGCATTTTATACCTCTTGAAACGCGTGATGAAATATTTGAATGAAGATTAGAAAGAAATATGTTCAATAACTATAGTTTTGTAATCAACGTTGAAAACATATTGATTAAAAGTTGCATTATAAAGGCCTGTTTCCCAAAGGATATATTAGCATATAAATTGCAGTAATTGACCGACAAAATTATGCATTAATATTCACACTATAAACGGAACTCACATGACAAATGTACTTTGTCACGCATTGCCAGAATATTCATTATGTTGACTGAAATTAAATGCCTTTCTTCTATGGAAATTGTTTGAATTTATAATTATTTTTACATGGATAGTTTTGGTATCTCAAACGGGTTTTGTGAGTGCATCATATAAAGTTGAAAAAGATTTCTATTTTGACAAGAAAGTTTAAATCATTCAATTTATCTGTAGTATAGTTAATTGATGGGGGAGACTCATGTATTCACGTATCGTTTATTACTAAATAGTGTATTAAATGAAAATTTGACTAATATAATAATTATTTAATGAAATTTTGTAAGTTGAAGCTACAAGTATATCTAATCTCGAAAGGATATGGACACAGAGTGATAACCAAATATGATATCGCAACATCAGTGCGCAGTGGGCAGAAAAGATAAAGACCTCATATGCGCGTTTTGGTTGGACGCATTCTGGAAGCTCTCTATACGACAACGTTTCGTTTGGACGAGATTGTTCGGTCAATCAATGATTCTCTATATCTGACCTACCCAGACACGTTTATGTCAAATATGGAGAACGATCGCTTTTCAAACTATAAACGATGCTTAATGCAATACTTCTAAAACGTCGCTGCACATAAGAAAAATCGATTTGCTTCTCACAGACTCGTAAAAATCCGCATGTCTTATTTTTGTACAGAGTTAATCTCCTAAAAACTTGCTTTGGTTCGTTTCTTCTCTTTAGCTGACAAAGTATAGGCACATAACAATCATTTAATCAGAATAGAAACCGTTTTGAAAGGCGGCTCTTTCAGGTTGATTACTATTTCAGTTGTATGTGATTTGTTGAGTATAAAGCGAGGGAGAAGTGGGGTAGATAGATAAATCACTTTGTCCATCGTCCAGCAATGATAATTTAAGCATACAGCCCTACACTGAAGCAGGACTGCCAGCCGATAGCAATTCAGCTATTCAAATATAGAGCATATTCAAAAGTCGTTTACGAAAAGAAATTCTTTTTTGGAAATACACTGTCTATAGAAAATTATTGTTTCATATAGGTCAAACAAACGCGAAGTATCTGATAATTAATTTGGATATATACGGAACAAGTTCATTGGATGAAGCATACAAGCTATATATGACGGGCAAGAACTGCATGAGAATTAATTTTGACGCACGACGTAAGTTTATTGCAGGAAGCACACAGGTTAAATGATGATATTAATTTTAAAACAGCGGTACCTCTGGCGTATGACTACATATTTTTTCATATACTTTCCTAAAGTAAATATAATAATCTAATACTTCATTTATGTTTATATTTGCCGTCCTCTGAAGTTTAAATAATTAGAATGTTATTGAAGGTACCTACCTAGTAATATACAGTATATCAGTGCCTTCTGAGTTGCTTATAGACGTTGTACCGGAACAACAATAAAAACCAACCCAGCAAAATTCATTAAATAATTAAAAATTTAAATCACATTTCTTTAAAATTTAAAATCTAAAAATAGCATACACAGTGATAAAAAGTAAGCGGAATTCATTTGGAAATTTCCTATAATCTCAAAACTGGAATTTGTCCAAGGGATTATTTCTAGAAAAAGTTGGATATATTATTTTTAAGTAGTCTATCATAAAATTACTTAAATCATACATCGTACAGGATTATAGAAAGTCGGGAAAATTTATATTTCCTTGTCATTGAAATACAGTACAATGCTTACAATTTTCCTTTGATAATAAAAAAAATTTTATTGTCCGTTTATAATATTGCTAGTTTAGTTTTTTTCATTAAAATCAGATGACCTAGCTTCTAAGCGGGGAGATTCTGACGCTCATCCATTTGTTGCGAATAATTATTTCTCTTCTAATAATTCGTTCTAATGAAAACAATTGTAAAGTCGTGTGAAACTAAATACTTGGAATGGCATACTTATTCAGCTTTCTTAAACTAAACAAATATACATGAAATTAATATTTAGTTTTTATAAACGAAAATAATATTTAATTTATTTTTACTGTGTAAAAGAAAAATGTTTCTAATCTCAAATCTGATATGGCGACGACGGTGTCTCATTGTTTGTTTGTTAAGTATAAATATTTTTCGATACTCCTCCGAAACTACTGGACCGAAATTTATGAGAATTTAAACACACACACAGACGCCGACGAGGGGATTAAATGGCTACTTTTATTTTGAAATCGGGCTTATTTTTTAATTCCGCAAGTAATTTAAAAATCAATTAAAATTGAGGAGACATTTATGTGAATTCAATGACCGATAAAACTATTCCGCAAATGCCATCTTTCTTCGCCTTTCTCAGTGTATATAAAATTGTGTGCAAGTATTGAAAATCGTTGCGCGCGCAAATTCTAACTTTACCAAATCAATTGTGAGAAAATGTCATGTGCAATGCAAAACCACTGAAACTAAATCGTTTCTCAATAAAAAATCTTTGATTGGTATAACAATTCCACAACTGCTATCGCTTCTTAGACAATATTTTCCTTTGTTGAGATATACTATGGTGGGAAAATATTCAATATAGTCTTTTGCGCGTGCACAGCTTGTATTTTCGTTTTATGCGTATTTGGGTAGAAGGTTAACAAGTAGTGCCCGTAACCGCAGGCACATATCCTCTCCAACATCGCGGGACGACCCTCCTCACGTCAGCAATTGCTCGCAGCGGAAGGAACCATCGTCGCCTTCCTGCCTGCAGAGATTCATCTCTGGACCGACGGATCTGCCACCGGCAGCGTGACGAGTGGCGAAGCTGGGGCGGTCCTCCTCGTAGGCGGAAAACGCTTCTCCTTGCCGGCTATTCCCGCGGGCGCGGTCGCCAGCTTGCCCCAGACCTCAGACGATATTTGAACAAGAACGCGATCCGATCGAGCCGCTGCCACCGCTGGTTTCACCCGCGACTTGCCCCACATGACACGCGAGGAGGTTGGGCTGGCCCAGCTCCTCACTGGGCACTCGCCGCTGCCTCGCTCTTATTTGCACCGCATCGGAAGGGCGGACTCTCCAGACTGCCCCGACTGCATGGGAATGCCCCAGAACGCGCAACATCTCATCCTGGACTGTCCCAACCACGCGGCTGCTAGCCTGCGGTTTCTAGGACCTGACCCTCGTTGGACATCCTGGGACAGAGCGGGCCGGCCACGCTGTCCTACCTGAGGGAGGTCGGGACGCTAACGCGCCCTTCTGACCGTGAATGAACAAGAACAACCAATTTCTGAACTGTTCAAGGCCAGTCAGTTATAGCAGTTTGAAGAATGAGCATCCTCATAGACAAGACTATGTATATAATGTCTAGCTGACTCGCAGTTTTTGTAGTTTTTATACAATGTAAAACTAGTTTATGCTGCCAGCAATTGTGTTTTGCAAGATTTAATGTTTGAATCGAATATTAAGGTACTACTTTAAGTAGTTAACTTTTGTAATTGATTATGACTTTTTCTATAGTCTGCACGCCATATACAATGTATATGTAACTTACTATGTATTCGCTCAAACTAATAAATTTCCTCAATAATATGTAGGTGTTTTGCATTTTGAAGATTTTTCTGTAATAAGAAAAAGTATTACAGCGCCTTTATAGCTTCCAATATTCTTTTTCTCCGTACCAGAAAAATAATTTCCAAATTAGATCCGTAAAAAGGTAGACAAAAAGCATTAATCTCTGAACAATTATGTTCAAAAATCATCTTCTCAAACGTCACGAACGTCGCAGATTGTCACGTTACTGAAAGTCGCAAATTATAACATTACAGTGTTACGTAAAATGGTGCAAATGTAATGTTCAGTAACGTTATTATCTGAGCATTACTCATGTGTGCTCATTAGTGCTTCGATATCTGTTGTTGTATCCTGTATACTATTATTATTCT
>JAUYWV010098898.1:0-13729 GCA_032274565.1 Nematoplana nigrocapitula | reverse complement strand
AGAAGTCTGACAGGAAAAAAGTATTCCTTCATGGCCGAGGCAGGCGCATAGGGCGATACTGATGAGTCGCCGGCAGTACCCGCTGCGGACGACGCTCAGCTGCAGGTACCCCCGACGGCGAAGATGGCGGTCCTCAAGGACTTCCCCATCGTCGCCAAGATGTACGCCACCTACAACTGCGCGCCGCCAACTTCCGCCAGCGCCGAGAGGTTTTTCTCCTTCTGCTCAGTCGTGGAAACCGCCCGACGCAACAGGCTGACTCCCGAGGCGCTGGAGCGCCTGGTGATGCTCAAGGCCATGCGCAGGATAACGATAACAACATTCTGAAGGATTCAATAATAATTGAAACTAATTGTAATTTGTAACTAATTTAATTTAAAATAAATTAGATGTTTTTGAAAAATAATTTCCATTACTAATACAATTAGTTTGCCAGCTAATTTGCCCATCACTGAAAGGCAGTCACAAAATACGATTTACATCGTGTTTCGGTCTCCATTTCCCCGGCCTTTGAATTTTTCCCCCATGAGTGCAGCAAACTTGATCCTGCATATAAAGCAAATATGATAAGCATTATAAGACATTTTCCAAATCATAGAGACACACCTATATAAAATAAAACGCATATATGAAACGATAATCTTACTTGTAGTATTGTATTTCCTTTTTATACGTCTTTTCGCGCAGCATCGATGGACTTTACATCTTTATCTCTTCCAGAGAACCACACAATTCGTTTCGAAAACTATTCTATATGAAAACATTCAACGCTGATAGACTTTCAAATTTCTTATTGACAATTTCCATTTCGTAAAAATTTATTCATTCTTGGTGGTTACGCGTTTAGATTTCTCTTTTTCGCTTCCACCACCCTTTCTGCCACCCCCTTCCAACCCGTTCTATCCTCAACTTTGTTGCGTAGATTGTTCAAACCTGTGATGTTGTAGTTGAGCCTCAGATTGATTAGGTTTGCTTCTTGTTTGCTAGTTTGTTTGTTTGTTTGTTTACCCGGCCCCTTCCGGAGGATGTGGGGGCGGCGCGGGGCTGCCGAGACACAGCAACCGGGCAACTCCCCGTGGTCGCCTCCATAGGCCGAGAAGGCTCGCCGTCTCACCAAAGATGTCAAGACGGAGGCCTGAAGATGAGGGGCAAGAGAGAAGAAGGTGAGAAAGATCCTGCGGGCCTTCAACACAGGAAGGGCAAGTGAGGGAATCGGCCAGGCTGATCCAATGGAGGTAAGATGCGAGGAGGGTGGAGTGCCTGTTGCAGCGAAGGCTCGTAAGTTCGCAATGAGTAGAACGGGAAAGGAGAAGTTCACCAGGTTAAGTATTGGGGATCTGGCTGTCGAAGAGTTTGTTGCGAAGTGACGGCCGCCAGGGAAAATGGAGAGAGTGGTGAATGTAAGAAGAGGAGGCAGAGAAGGAGATTGGGGCAATAGCGGTAGAGGAGGAACCGGCCTAGGCAAGAGCATCGGCCCTCTCATTGCCCTGCAGAGATGAATGCCCCGGAATCCATTGGAGGCTTACCGAGACATTCACAACCGCAAGGTGTTTGAGTAAGGACCAGATAGAGTGGATGTTGGAAGAGAGAAGAAGGGACGGTGTACGAGGGAAGAAAGAGAGTCCGAGAGAACTCTAATGGAGGTGTACTGGCAGGTGTTTCGGTGCAGGACCGCCATTCAAGCGCAGAGCGAATGGCCGTGATCTCCGCAATGAAGCTGGAGGAGTGCTCTCCCGCATAAAGCAAGAGGTCACCGCCCCCGCCACATAGGCTGCAGGAGATGGAGGCACCCGCGCCGCACTTTCCGTGCCAGCCGAGCACCGACCCGTCAGTCCACATGGTCAGATGACAAGGGGACAGCCCATCAAGATGGGAGGAGGCCGCTGTAAAGCGCAGATGGGGTGGGTCAAGACGCGAGCATGAGACAGAGAGAGAGAGAGAGAGAGACATTGACAGAAAGGTTGGACAGGGGGGATCAGGGTGGAATATGTGAGATGAGGCCAAGGGGTTCGCGGGGAGAAGAGTCAAGATGATGGGTGGTATTGAGCAAAATGCGCCAGGATGAGCGAGAGAGGAGGCGTTGGCGAGAGGGGGCAGAGGCAAGATCGGAGAGGGGGTGGGAGGATGGGGGGCGAAGTGCCCTGTCGAAAGTGGAAAGAGAGAGGTGGGAGAGAGTGGTGCAGATAGGAGGGATGCCTGATTCAAGGTGAAGAAGATCAATAGGGGTGGAGGCCAAGCATCCAGTTATTGTCTGCATGCTTGGTTGTGGGCAGTTTCAAGGGGACGAAGGTTGGACTTACAGGTGAAGGGAAACCAGGCAGGGGAGGCATAGGTGATGGTGCCGCGGGCGAATGTTTTATAGGATTTTAAGGATTTCTTGGAAGGACCCCAGGAGCGGTGAGAAATGGATTTGAGAGGGACGGGTCGCTGTTGATCCCGCAAGGGGTAGAACTGGTCAGACTGCTAAATATAGCGACCCATATCCAACTGATTATGGCTATCAACGGTTGGGATTCTTTTAATCGGTTAATTGAGGTTTGAATGGGTCGGATAACCGGATAACGAAGTGTATAGGTTTTCCCATATTTTTATTGACACTATTCTTAAAAACAGCTATGTATGCAAGTAAGAGTGGGTGAAAGAGAGCGAGAGAGTGAGTGAGTGACAGAGTGAGTAAGTGATAGACTGAGAGTGAGTGAGTGAGTGAGTGAGAGAGTGAGATAGTGAGTGAATGTCAGAGTGAGTAAGAGAGTGAGAGTGAGTGAGAATGAGTGTGAGAGAGAGTGAGTAAGAAAGAGTGAGCGGAAGAGAGAGTGAGTGAGTACTGATTATGAGAGAAGGGGGAGTTAATAATAGGCAAGAGAAAAAGAGAGGAGATAATAACAGGAAAGAGAAAGACTCTTAGTGACAAGCTAAAACTCTCCGCTTTTGTTAGATTTTGTGCTATAGTTGGAGGCAGGAAGAAAATTTATGGACTATGTTTCTTTAAAAATCAATATCGGCGCTGCTCGAAAACTAGCTGTAAAATGTTTTGAGTCATATGATTGATGTCTATAAGATACTAAAGGCCAAAGCCAAACGAAGAGCACCTCCAAACTTTAGTTAGTTCAATATTACCCTATTGCTTGTCCTGTAATATACAATATTATACCACTTTGTCTGGCGTGTCACTAAGGCAGTTTGCGTTCGTTCCGCTTCGCGTCCGGGTAGTATAATGTAGTTCTATATGGAATAAGGAACAATTTCCCAGTCAGTGCCCCCAGCCCTAATAAATATGTTCCACCTCCTATGGAAAGTATGATAACTTTTCTCTGCTACATCCACATTAATTTTTTGAAAATCATTAGCAATTCAGTTGCGCAGGGCTAATTTCAACTTTGGCCAATTATTGTGCTAGTAGTAAAAATATAATTGCTCACTTTTAATTACAGCGACAATTAAATAAATGACTGCAATATGCAGTACAAATGCATGCGTATCATCGCAATAAAGATAGTTTAAATTTTTCATTTGATGCGGGAGGAAAAGTACGAATTTGAATGCTCTTTACGGAGTTTTGTATGCTCCGTATGTTATATTTAGTAAACATATAAACACAAAACTGACAATCAGGAATTTGCATCATATTTCACAAATTAATATTGTGGATTACTAGATTTCTGATAAACCCTTCAGACAGTTATGCACATTGATTATCGAACAAACATTTATATTTAAACGTCCTTATTTACTTTTGTATTAGCTAGCTCAATAAAAATTTAATTTACACCTGCAGTTTAAATTTTGACCTTTGGGATAATTGTCTCTTTCCGCCAATAGTTAAGTGTCTATAGCGGCATTATCCTTTATCATGTTTTTGGTAATGTAAAGAGATTGTTTTGTGGTAATTGATCTGTCTCATGCATATGTGGATCAAACATGCTGCCATTTCGTTCATACTCTCTATATATTGTGGGTTTTGATTTACTATCGTTGTCTTGCAGGGCACCTACGCGACCGTTTTCAAAGGCAAAAGCCGTCTGACAGAGGCGCTGGTCGCTCTGAAGGAAATCCGGTTAGAGCACGAGGAGGGAGCGCCGTGCACCGCCATTCGCGAGGTCTCTTTGCTCAGGGATTTGAGGCACGCCAATATCGTCACTCTGCACGACATTATCCACACGGAGAAGTCTCTAACGCTCGTCTTCGAATACCTGGTAGCTATTTGGTGAAATTGTTGATTTACGGTATAAACTTTGTGAGGGGAGGAGAGTGGTACTCGTAACTGTCGTCTTCGTTGTTTTTGTTGTAATTCTCTGTCGAGGGGACGCGTCAGCGCCCTGATCTCCCGCAGGAAAGAGGAGAGAAAAAGAGAGAAGAGTAAAAAAGAAAGGTCAGAGAGTGTGTGTGGGAGAGCAAGAGAGCGACAAGGAAAAGTGTCAGAGATAATATGTGAGAAAGAGTGTGTGTGTGTGTGTGTGTGTGAGAGAGAGAGAGAGAGAGAGTGTGTGTATGAGAGAGAAAAAGGTCAGAGAAGAGTGAGTGTATGAGAGGGAGAGAAAGAATGGTCAGAGATGAGAGTGCGAGAGAGAGAGTTTGTGAGGAAGAGAGGGAGTGTGTGTGTGTATGTATGCGTGTGAGAGAGTGAGTGAGCGAGAGTTTGTGTGAGAGAAAAAAAAGGTCAGAGAAGAGAGTACGAACGAATGAGAGAATGTGTGAGAGAGAAACCGTAGGGGGCTCCTGGGACTACATTATACAGGGCTTTGTCTGCTGTAGCGGGACACTCCGCCACTTAAAGGAGGCTGCCAAGTTTGGCAATGCCGATGATTCCCTCCTAGCTTTAATACTACTCAGGGCAAGGAATCATTTATAGTGTTCTCGGGGCTTTTATACGTGATCCCGGTAATATTTTATATTTGCCTCTCCGGATACTCTTTCCATTCACTACCGAAGTGAGCATGACCTCATTGTTATTGATTTTGGAGCCTTCTTAAATCACCCATTTCGGGACGAATCTTCGAAATCGACATTAGTAGCTTGTCTGCCAAGGTCTTCACACACTTCACCTCAAATTCTACGGCCACTCCCGCTTCATGCACCAACCAATGGTCCTTTTTTCAAACCGCGCCACACTCCTTACATAACCCGAACTGTCCGTAACCTAACTCCTATTCTGATTATAGGCCCCCTCACACACAGCATCAGCCTCTCTTATCCGCATCTTCTGGTAGCACAGTCTTCCAGGAGGAAACAGCATGTAGGTTCACTATTCTTCTCCACAAAAACCTGGCCACTGCATACAGCCCCATCGTCCGAGAATTCCACTCTGCTCCCATGCAGCCGCCTTCTCGTGTCGGGGTGTCCTGCTCCAGCAGGCAAAGTGCTGCATTCCTTAAGACCCTACGGTTTCTTTTTTCTCTCACACTTTTCCCTAGCATTAAAGAACGGAGGTGAACCAGTCCCCACAAAAACAGACGGACAAAACACCGTCTGCATACATTGATTAATAGTGACTATTTGGTTATCAAGGGGTACATTATTTGATCTGGTTGAATGCCCCAAGACTGAAGAAACTTCGTGAAGCGATCTCATTGCACATTACGTAAAAAACAGTTCTTCATTCAACTAACTTTGAAAACTAATTTCGAATTTATTCACTTCAGTTCAGCTGAATAATTTTTTTTTATTAGAGCTAGTGTAAATTTACGCCTTTTATTCAAAATTCTGTACATAGACAGATGGGCAACCGGTTAGTGGAGCGGCTCTACTCAACTCGCGTTATCGTACAGTTTGTTTTGCGGATTTGGGAAAGAGCTCACAATCTCTATCAGGCCCGAGTCCAGATTAATCCCAGTGGCGGTCAGCGATAGCGTCTTCTCAGTAATGGAAGCTGGGGAGATTTGCCAGATATGGCGTGAAGGGTACCCCCCCCCCGGTTTTTTGTTTATTTACCCCCACCCCGTCCACGGCTCTGCATACTGGTCAGGCTTAGCAATGCACCAACGCTGATGATCCAAGTTCACTAATCTCGTCTGAAATTAGGAATTTACTGCACCGTTGACCCGCAAAAGTCTATGGAGATGTGTGCCACTCTGGCTCGAGATTTATTGATGAATTTTCCCATTCCAGCCGCCTGTTCTATAAAAAGGAATATTATATCACGTGTACACGGTCTGTTTATCTTGGCAATTTTTATTCGTTTTAGTTGGCGCACAGTCCATCATATAAACCCTCGGTGTTGTGAGAACTGTTGATCAATATATAAATATAAATAGCCGTCCCACAAAAAAAACTTTCCATTATCTCTCTCTCTATATATAAATAAAGAGTTGTCTGTGTGTGTGTCTGGGCATCAAGTTTGAACGGTTGATCCCAGAGCAAAACTAAAGTAAATTTAGAATCAGCTTGTCCCAGCGGACGTTTTACATGGTTTAAATAATTTTAAGTTTTTCTTTCTATTATAAAATAATAATAAGAATTAAAAATGATTTTAAAATATGCGATATTTTTTTAATGCTGCGGTTTTAATTTACTACTAATAAATTTGAGAGTAGTATACCTAGGAATATATAAGTATAAGTAAAAATGGTTACATTCCACACTTCTACTGTGGTTTATTCATGACTAGTCAGGTTTTAAGCCCATTAGCTCCCCTTGGGTTAACCCTGATTTGATCCAAAGAACGTATTTCTCAGCATAATTCTCCTCTCTGCTTTTTCCTACTGAATTATCAGAATAAAATATTATTCATTTCTCGGTAGTTTTTATGTGATCTACATATTTGAGAGTCAAATGGTATTTCAGTTAAGAGAGGAGTCTCTTAAATGGTGCCGTGGTAAGTACATCGGTCTCCTCGTTCTAAATATTTACCGTAATTCTTCTCTATCTCGAAAAAATATGTTGTGAAGTGTTTAAAAAACGCTCCATATAGCCAGTGAATGTACTGTATGGTTACCGCGAGAATACGTCACGGCTGTAATGCAGTCCCGTCCATATCTTCTAATTAATTATCTGCCAAGGCTACATGACGCCATTCGCACTAGAGGAATGGTCAAGGCAGAACAGGATAAGACAGATAGCAACTGGGCGCGATTTAATAGTTATACGAAAGGGGCGATAAAATCATCTCTGCAGACAAGATATACCGTGTCTTACAAGGGATCTGTAGTGTATAGAAATGTGGCATTTGCGAAAGCGCCTCTCCCCCTCCTTGTACATCAGCGCTATGAGAACGAGAAGCAGTATAGTATATAGTAGATTGTGGTTTCCGGCTACAGACAACCCAAGCGCTAAAACAATGAATGATGGAATGTAGAGATCAGTACACCATGTGACTTTGTGAGTAATACTTTTGTAATATTATAAATTCTATGATCTGCACAATAAAAAATATTTGCAGAAGAGCTTTGTTAGTTTCTGCAAAAGTCGCGATTGTCTGGACCCATTCGATAGTATGCGTATATGAGTGCCGATGTTTGGCTGGTTTTCCAAGAAATCAGAGACTGCATTAAAGTAGGAGGTTTGAGTTGGTTTAGAATCATCGCTTTAGCGTACCAAGAGAGGAGTGTGAGAGAGAGAAAGCTTAAAAATTTGCGCATAGCAAATTCTTCAGGCCTTCGGCTTCGATGTATTAGTAGTCCGTTGAAGTATTTCACCGCGTCATTGTTGACCTCCGAATACAGACAGACCTCCTCGGAACTCTCGGTTAATCAGCTATATTCACGCGCTGTCACGTCCCTCGACCGGGATAGGCCCGCCGTCCTGAACGTAGCCGAATATACTCTGCGAGTACACTCATAGACGGGAATTTATGGGATGCTTGACTTCCCTCTTGATGAGGGCCCTAGCCGTCCTGAAAGACATCGGGACAGGGAGCGTCCTGTGACCCGTCATCGTTCTGCGGGTGACTCGCGCGCAGCCTGTCTGCGACTTCATCTTCATGAAGTCCCTAGATCCGGAGACAAATCCACTTTGTCCCCATTGTGGAGAAGATGAGCAGACCCTGGAGCACTACTGGTTGGAGCTCCGGCTCTTCGAACTGGGGTGCCGCCTTATTCAATCCTATCCCACAGCAACTGACTACTTCGTACGCATCCTTAGACACGCAGAAGGTACTATATTCTGCTTGTCATCACGCTGAATGTGTTTTGTTCTCTGTCTGGTGGTCCCCGAAGTGTACACCAATTGTTCGGTGCAGGTTATCTACTTTCAGATTGATCTATGGTAAAATATCTACGTATCTAATAGTAGTTATCCAACTCAATTCACACTTTGGCACATTAGATAGCAGTGCAAGAATTCACCCAGGGACGTTTGTTATGATGGAAATATTAAGGGCAACCTTAATTTCAGAATATGAAAAATGTACGATTTTTGCATTCAGAATTTACTCCGACCTGACTAATTTTTAAATCGTTTGGATAGCCGTTTGACGATGCTATGGTCGTGTGTATCAGCGGTGCAATATAATACTATGCTTTGTGTGTGCCTTGACATTGTTGTCGTTCTTACCCATATGCCTCCAGTGTGTGTATCATATTATCCGAACATTTCACTACTCCATGCAGCTTCGTCCGTATTCGATATTCTCTGCATCTCTCCCCATCGTATCCGGTTTTCCATCGAAACTTTTCTTCTTGCATATAGTCATTTACTCAATATCTCTCCTATCTCGAAATAAATGTAGATGTACCGCGCGTCACATTAATATGACTTTTTCATCAATCGTATATACTTAATGGGAGGCGTTGTAATTTTGTCGGTATATTTATATGCCATAACGATAGCAGTTTCGGAATTTATTCATAATTCAAATAACTTTATTGAGAAACGATCTAGTTTCAATGGTTTTGCATTGCACAGTCATGATATTTTTCTTACATTTCTCTCTGATAAATTTAAAATTGCTCGCGCGCAGTCATAGTTCAGTATATTTACACAATTTTATATTCACCGAAAGAGGAAAGCATTATCTAAAGGAAAGCAATTGCGGATTTTTATCGGTCTTTGATTTCAAATAGGAGGTCTTCATTTTTTTATTTTCCATAACTTTACATTACGCGCGTGTAATTAATCGTAAATATCTGCAAAAGTACGTCGTCTTTTGGAATAAACAATAGCCATTTATTCAACTCGTTTGCGTCTGTGAGTCTGTGCAAATTTTCAGAAAATTCGGTCCAGTAGTTTTAGAGGAGTATCGAAGCGAACAAACTGTATATAGCTAACAATCAGACATCGACATGAATTAGAATTTCTTGATTGCACATTTCTTCAAGTCGGCACGGCAGAAATAGAAGGACAAAATCAGTATTGAATCAAACTTTGATTGACCGAACCAGGTCACTCATAAAGCCTGCAGTCTGAGCTGGTCGTTACTGCTGTCTGGGGTGTTGATAAAAATGTGTCCAGATTGGAGGAGGAGGAGAATTGACTGACACTGTCTGTCTGCCACACATGCGCTATATTGACATGAGGTGTTCAGTAAGCGCGCAGTTTAAGATCTGTATTAGTATACATACATTGATAGAAGCAACCACCGCCAGACTTGCACGGAAGTGATCAGTACACCTTGTTGCTTGCGACCTGCCAGCAGTTTTCTGCCGCTACCGACTCTCCTCGTCTCGCGCTGTCCATGTGAATGCAGTATACGTGCCTGTTTGCTGTTGCTGCTTCGATCGAGACTTTTTATCTGTGCTGCTTGGTCGTTGGCTTGTTGTTTTTGGCTGTGTGATTTATTGTAAAGTTCGTCCGGAATTATCTCTTCCGATAAATCGTCGGGTTGATTACACCTTTGCGATTTTCGAGGTCTAACGCTTTTGTTGTACGAGGGGATTTCTAGTGAACATGGGCACATACTGTAGTTTTCGATTACCTAATTCACTTAAGTAAAATATAATGAATTTGTGTGGCTGTTTGTTTAACAGGTAAAATATGCTTATAGTCTCGAGCCATTCTGTAATCAACGCTGCAATATGAGGACGAGCGTTATTTATCGTGCATCAGCCTTAGAATGTCGGAACAATAAAAAAATATCGGATTAAAATATAGCAGATAAAATGTCGGAGGCAATAATATCGGATATAATAATGTCGGAAGGGGAAATGTTGGAACAAAAAATATTGAATTAAAATATGGCAGACAAAATGTCGGAAAAATAACAATATCGAATTAAAATATGGCATACAAAATATCTGAGGCAATAATGTCGGAACAATAAAAATATGGCAGGCAATAATGTCGTAAGTTGAAATGTCGGAACAATACAAATGTCGAATTTAAATATGGCAGACAAAATATCGGATGCAATAATGTCGGAAGAAAAATTCGGTTAGTAAGAAATGTCGGAATAAAAAAATATCGGATCAATAAATATATCAGAGCATAATTGCTAAAATAAAGATCAATGTTCATTCGATTTGCGCCTAGTTTGTTTTCATTTCCCGCATCCACCTCAGTGAGTTTGTTCCTGAGGTCAGTGATTTTCCCAATTTTGAGGGACCTTGTCTGACGGATTCTGATGTTCTTACAGTCTTCAAAAACATGCGTTATAGTTGTTTCCTCGTCGGTGTCGCATCATCTGCATCGAGCATCTTGTCTGTCTGTCCGAGGATCTTATTTCTGAAGCTTCCAATCTAGAAGCATTGTCCAGCTCTGAGTTGAGTCAGGAGGCAGTGGTTCTTCTTGACCAATTGTCTGCTACCTTCATTGTGTTTCTTCTTTTGTCCATAATGTGGTACCGAAAAGTGTCCTTATTTAACTCTTTCGTCCTATCCACTGCTTCATTTCTGCTCATCCCGCACAGTGCGCAGCGACAAATTGAATGGTAATATTTATTTTTTTCGCTAATAATTGAATGAGGCTTTCCCAGATGTTTTCTTGCGCTTCTCTATCTTGCTTCGGGGAGTCCACCTCTAGCAGCCTGATGGCTGACTTCTTTGACTAATTTGATTATTTGTTTGTGATTTCCCAAAATGTGAAGTTTATCTAAATTACATGACTTTTTTGGATTCACGTTCATATAATGTTTGAAGGTTATTCCAAAAATATATATTTTTAAAATTCCAATCACAATTTTTTTAAAGAATATCTGCTAAAATTCGTTAGATGCTACACGCCGAAATATACCATGTCAACATTTTGGTCAATCTGTCATATAATTGTCTATGAATGTACAGTATAGACAGCTATATGAAACTTGGCTAAGTAATGAATGTATAACGGATTTTACAAAACGCTGCTTTTTTTCGGCGAGCCCCAGAATGAATTCGTGATTCCGTGAATCCACACGTTTTATTGATACATAGGGCGTAATACAATAACCTGCGAAATTGTAGACATATTACTAAATAACGAGCTAAAGTAAACCGATGTACATTATCTGTATGTGTCATACACAGTAGAACAGTACAAATACACCACACACTGCTGCTCTCACACATAATTTTGGCAAGTAATTTCATAACACTGTGAAAATTACATATACAGGCATAAATTCGAAGAATATTCACGATTATTCTGAAAACATTCCGAAATAGTTGTGAGTTCTCTCGGACTCTCTTTCTCTCCCTAATTCGGGGCCGTCCCTTCTCACTTCCAACATCCACTCTATCTGGTCCTCAATCAAACACCTTGCCGGCGTGGGTGTATCGGTAAACCTCCAATGGGGCACTCATCCCTGCAGGACAATGAGAGGGCCGACGCTCTTGCCAAAACCGGTGCCTCCTCTGCCACTGCCGCCCCAGTCTTTTTCTTTGCCTCATCCTCCTTCATCGACCATTCTCTCCTTTTCTCTTGGCGGTCATCTCTTCGCAACATCTCTCGACACCCAGATTCTAAAAACTTCTCTTTCCCAGATCTACCCGTTGCGAACCATCGCGCCTTCGCTGCAACGGGGCACTCCACCCTCCTTTCCCTTCCTGTGGAGAAGGCCAGCAGGATCTTTCTCACCTTCTCTCTTGTCCCTCATCTTCAGGTCTCCGCCTTGCCATCTTTGGTGAGACGGTGAGCCTTCTTGACCTATGGAGTCGGCCATGGGGTGTTGCTCCGATGCTTGGCCTCGGCGGCCTTGCGTCGCCCCCCAACCCATCCTCCGGAAGGGTCGGGTAACGCAACAACAACTAGTCTGCCTTGGGCTATTCAGTGATACCAACAATGTATCCCTTGATAACCAAATAGGCAATATTAAATGATGTTTTGCGGGTGCTCTTTGGCCGACCTTAACGCTGTTATGATAGCAGTCTGACCTGTTACATTGCCATGGCGTATTTAAAACATCTTTGAGATTATGATTGAATGGGTTCGTAAATACCTGCAGAGTCTAACCCTCACTTCACTTGATCACATTCTCTTGGGGACAATTGTGAAACCTCCAGTACCTCTGCCTGCGCACACGGTGTCCCCGGGGACCACCTTGAGGGGTGGTGCGAATTCACGTGCCTGCAGGACATCTTGGTTAGACTTGGACATATGTATGGTGTTCTGTAAAAATTGGGCTTTTGGTTAAATTGTGACCACCCTTCTGAGGCGCATAATGCCGTAGAAAGTTTCGGTATCGCTTGGATGAGGGCTGGTTACATATGTTAATCACATAGCTTCATCTGGGTGATATTAAACGGTTTAGCATCCCTTCTGAGACACTTTGTATGCCCAACCAAGTGAGGTGTCCTGAAAACCACAACAATAATAACAACAACAACAACTAGTTGTGACTGAAATTTTTTTTGACGTTCTTCCAAAAAGTTTGGGTGTCGCTTGGGTGAGGACTGACTACCTCTGTTTCATGTTAATCACACAGCCTCATCTGGGTGATATTAAACTGTTTAGCATCCCTTCTGAGACACTTTGTATGCCCAAGTTAGATGTATCTACCGGCACGGCCTCTCAGAGGAATCCGTGTCGGTGGACTCGTATCTGAGGGAGTCCCGGCTCCCCTGACGAGACCTGCTGTACAACAACAACAACAAGACACCCGTGGAAGTGTTGTGTTACGCAGTCATTATGCACACAGACTGGCATGATCAGGTGACTATATAATACGCCGGGAGGTATTCTGATATTTGAAGTGTTCCGTGAATCCTCTCGGGAAAGCAAAATACTTTATTTTTTTCTCGAGATTACTTGCCAACTCTTCTTCGCGATAAGAAGGTGCCTAATAGTTACTCTTTCGGGGTTGGTAACTTAGACTTTCCGAAGTGGTATGCCAGAGGGTACCACCACTACTCAGTTTTAACCAACCTCAGATAAGAACCCGTAGAACCCAAGATAATACACGTAGCGACGACTGGTCTCAAAGTTGTTGTAATTTCCAGTCGAAAAGACGCGTCAGCGCCCCGACCTCCCGGATGAAAGAGAAAGAAGAAAAACGAGGGGGAGAAAGAAGATATAAGAAAGTTGAAGCGAAAGGGCGATATTAATGCTTGTTGTAAGACTGATATATTTACCTGAAATAAAAAATACACAATTACACACGGTAATACCACAATCAAGAACAACTACCTTGTCTGACAACTAACTCACCGATTCACATAGCAGGTGCACTCGAGTCCCTCGTCTGAAGACTAATCACACGTAACACCTACCAGGCGCATTTATACGCCATATCGATCGCAATTAGTCATATACTAAAAATAGTCACACACAGGGTTGTATTTAAAGACTTTAAATAGATTATCTAGACGTCGCACTGCGGGGAATTCCCCGTTGTTTCGTTTTCTCTGGTTGGTAGAAAAAATGGTTTACTATTGATTTCAATGCA
>JAUYWV010098887.1:0-13730 GCA_032274565.1 Nematoplana nigrocapitula | reverse complement strand
GCAAATGAAAATAAAATTAACCGCCATTTAAAGTATGGGTACGCAAAATTTCAGCGCTCTGTGATTGATGGTCTAGGAGGAGAAATCGAACACACACACACACACACACACACACACACACACACACACACACACACACAGACACAGACAGACAGGCAGACAAATACACAGACAGACAATTAATTTTTAGAAGCCCTCCTTGTTATCACATTCCGAGGATAATTGTAAATTAGTCCGATTTAGTACTGAAATAGACAAAAAAAGCATTCTTATAATTAATTGTCGTAAAATGGAATAACCTTGAGATTATTTAAAAAGTAAAGTAAAACAAATATTGAAATTATAGCAGTATTACAAAAAAAATTACACTAATGGCTAGAAGCAACTCCTCTCTTGGCACCTTGGTCACAAAATATAAGCAATTTATCTGGCGTGGATGTTTAGTATAGGGCGGTGGATAACATGTATGCATACATCATCTCCTGGACAATGACTTTTATTTTACATAGCTTTTTTGTACACCACAGATGTTCCGCCTGTATTCTATTTTATACTGTATTATGTCTAATTTCATTATATCGGTTGTGCCCGAATAAATTTGGCTGTTGTTCGTTAGTCGAGGCACAAACAGCGGCTTACTATAAAGATCTCGCAAGTGAGATGTGCAGCCACCTCTCAGTGGTGTGTACAATATTTCATGGGATTATAGAATGGATTTTTTTACCACAACAGCACATAAAGGCCAAAGAGGACCTGCATTGTTTGGTCTCCTTAAATAGCCTGAACAAGGCTAAATGCCAAAACCCCAATTTGTTTCTATACGCGTTCCCTTGTTTAAGTGACCGACCGGCGGCAGCAAATTTTTGGCAAACATATTCGGTCAATGTTCATGACAAAACACAATGAATAGGAACATTTACAAGCGCTGTATTATAATTGGATGTATAGGGGCAGTGAAGTCTCGACTGATGTACATCGTCTACAGAATAGATCCAAAATTGTCCGAAAAGTAGCACACACACACCGGCTCGGATAATGGAACGAAAGACTTGTCAACGACGGGAAACCGGACGTCTTCTCTGATTGGTCGATTGGTTCTATAAGTCTGTCTGGATTGGACTACTGACTTTTGAATTGGGTCTGTCTAATTGAGTTAGCAGTAAGAAGTTTATCTTCTGCTCTTCACAATACGTTAGGCAACTTATAGCTGCCACTAAGTAAACTGATGAATTAGATCAGTTCGTCGAATGGTGCTTCCCTACACCTTTTCAATGGCACGTATTCAAACTGGGATTATAATGAGTGATTTGATCCAATTTGACGGTGGAGTTAGTGTCGTGTCGATTTTAAAAAATAAATGAATCCATTTCTTCTAAAATAATTTCCAAAAGAATTACGAAAATTATTTTTTTACTTTTGCATAACCAGCGAATTCCGCACATCAAAATATTATAGTCGCAATTCAATCTTTGCAGAAACGTGCGAATGATTCCCCTTGATGCTTTCATCCATAAATTTACGCAGAATCTCTTTAACATTTTTTGCAAGTAAACTGCCGGAAGCATTTTCCCACGTTATCGTGTATATTTATAAATCATTTTTACGATCCACTTTACGAATTAATATTACACAAAGATTTGCGAAATTACAAATTCTACCATTCTTAAATTAAAAATGTGATGAATTCGCAAGTAGGAACGCAATTACATGTATGCTAACTTCACATTCATATAGGTATGTGCAGAGTGTCCGAAAAGTTGCACATCATGTGGGAAATACTGTAACACTTCTCTAGAGTCATAGAGTAATGAATAGGATAGCAGCATAGAAATTTATTTTGTGTCTATGATTTGGAGGAGAAAATTTGAAATAATCCATGATTTAGAATTAGGTATTATGCTAATCCATTTTCAGATGAAACACGATGAATTGTGAAGATTGCTTCAGATATATTTTTATTATGAGAAACATGATCCCGATAAATTCAATAGAACATATGAAGATTCAGGACTTAGTACAATAAATCAAATGGAGATTCATGACTTAGAACTTATACCATGTGAAATTCGTGACTTAGCGCAATAGACCAAGTGCACAATCGTGACTTAGCACAATAGACCAAGTGAAGATTCGCGACAATATAACATGTAAAGTTTCGTGACTTAGCACAATAGACCAAGTGAAGATTCGCGACAAAATAACATGTAAAGTTTCGTGAATTGAGAAAGTTTTTTTATATTATCGCTACCGAAAGAGTCATGAACTTTGAGATAACCGTTTTGAAAAAATATATACTGTATATTATGATATGTCAGGTGTTTACCGAATTGAAAAAATGAAAGAAAAATCAGACTAAATGTGGAACATTGGAATATTCAATGCAACCGGTTTCGCTTATGCAAAATAGACTGTTCATTTAAAAAGAAAGAAAGTATGGCGAGCCATTGTTGGCTAAGGAAATATTAAAAGAAAGGGAGTAGTCCTAGATTTGAATCGTTTGTTTATTTATCTATCTTTTTCTCCACTTATAAATTTTGCTTGAAATGTTTATACTAAAATAGGCAAACAGGTTGCAATTAACGTTCAATTGATCTATAATTGTCTTTTTTTAGTCCGTTTGCTTTCCTCTTGGATGTGCATCGCTACTGCCCTTAGTTAGTTTTTAGTTTTTTTAGTATATTAGTTTTTTGTTTTTTTAGTGTTCCATGTGTTTATTGTTGACACGATTTTAAAAAAAATGTATTTATTTCATGATGCGCGGCTTATCATTAATTGATAAGCTAATAAAAATTGGTAATAAGGCTCAAACTATTTTATTGTAAACACAAAACTTATACGTGATTTTCTGCTAGAAACCTATAGATAGATTTAAGCAACTATCACGTTCAGACTACTCGAATTCGGATGAGAGTACTATACGATGACTTGCCCGTCTGTGATTGGTCAGTCTAAATTTGGCTTTAGTCGGCAGCGTGCGTTGGTTTGACTAGAATTCCCTCCGCCATGCCAGCCAAACACATTCAGTCAATACAGAGCAGAGGAGAGCTGTAGAGGGAACGAGCGCGAGCCAGCAGCGAGGAGCAAACGCAGTGTCAGTCAAAGAGAGAGAGATAGCATAGCGCGAGGAAGGGGTTGCTGCTTGCTGCTTGCTGTGTGCAAAGCGCTTCCTTGCTGCCGCCGCCGCCAAATCCCCAACGCAACTCCAGAACAGAACCCCGAATAGTATGGCGACTGCTGCTAGATGCTGCTCCTGCTGCTTCTGTTCCACCTCATCCAGCATGATGATGCCTGACCGACAGGGGATGATGTTGGTGCTGTCTACGTCTACTTGGCGGTGTTTTGTAGTGGTGAGGTGAAATAGTAGAACCCCCCCCCTCCACCTACCGTAGTAGGGTCACCGGCGCCTCCCTCCTCCCAACATGGAGGTGGCCATGGCCGGTTTGGACAGCGGGGGGAGTCATCCCTCCTACCACGCTGAGCGGTACGGCCGCGCCAAGCACCCGCGTTCATCCGACCAGCATCCTCCTCTTTCCAGGTCACTCCCGCGGCTCGCCGACGAAGACCAGTTGCAGCGCGGGAGCGAAGAGGACTACGGGGAGGACTATAGCAGCGAGCGGATTGTGATCAACATCAGCGGCCTCAGGTTCGAGACCCAACTGCGGACCCTCAGCCAATTCCCCGAGACGGTGTTGGGCAATCCGCAGAAGCGGAACAAGTACTACGATCCGCTGCGCAATGAGTACTTTTTCGACCGCAATCGGCCCAGTTTCGACGCAATTCTCTACTACTACCAGAGCGGCGGACGCCTGAGGCGACCGGTCAACGTCCCCATCGATGTGTTCACGGAGGAGATAAAGTTCTACGAGCTGGGCGAGGAAGCGATCGAGAAGTACCGCGAGGACGAAGGCTTTATCAAGGAGGAGGTCAAGGTGCTGCCTGAGAACGAATTCCAACGGAAGATCTGGCTGCTGTTCGAGTACCCGGAGAGCTCGATGCCGGCACGGTGTGTGGCCATCACCTCAGTGGTCGTCATCCTTCTCTCCATTGTGATATTCTGCGCCGAGACCCTGCCTAACTTCAAACGCTACAAGGTGGACAACGCCACCATCAGCAACGACACTCTGCCCAAAATTGCCGAGGATGACATCCCCGAGTTCACCGAACCCTTCTTTCTCATCGAGACAGTGTGTATTGTGTGGTTCACTTTTGAACTCCTCGTCCGGTTCTCTTCTTCGCCGGAGAAAATCGAGTTCTTCAAGAACATGATGAACGTGATCGATATCGTGGCGATCATCCCCTACTTTATCACCCTCGGCACTGTCATAGCCGACGACAGTCGCAGCCAAAATCAGGCCATGTCCCTGGCCATTCTCCGTGTGATCCGGTTGGTGAGGGTATTCCGGATCTTCAAACTCTCCCGCCACTCCAAGGGCCTCCAAATTCTCGGCCAGACTCTCAAAGCCAGCGTCCGTGAACTCGGCCTCCTCGTATTCTTCCTTTTCATCAGTGTCATTCTCTTCTCCAGTGCCGTCTACTTCGCCGAGGCCGACGCCGACAAATCCTACTTCCGCAGCATCCCCGACGCCTTCTGGTGGGCCGTGGTAACCATGACAACCGTCGGCTACGGCGACATGCGCCCCGTGACCGTCTGGGGCAAACTTGTGGGCTCCCTCTGTGCCATCGCCGGTGTTCTGACTATCGCTCTCCCCGTGCCGGTCATAGTGTCCAACTTCAACTATTTCTACCATCGGGAGACGGAGAGTGAGGACAAACAGACCTACGTGCACGTGCAGAGCTGTCCCAGCTATCGGAGCAGCGAGGAGAGCAAGACCTCCCTCAAGAGCGGCAGTCCGTCGGCGGCTGGCAGTATCGAGAGCTTCCAGGCGATGCTCAACTCCACCGAGTACGGCGGCGGCATGGGGGGCACCCACCACCATGGCCACCACAAGCAGCACAACCACGCCAAACATCTGGCGCCGCATGCCGAGGAGACGGTCGAGACGGACGTGTGACGTCATCCTCGTCGACGCATCGATCGTTGACCGACCTCCAGCCGCCGCCTGCTTTGCCAACCACTCGTTCGTTCGTTCGTTCTCTATCCACGAAGCCTCCTTCCGCAAACCCCCTCCGCCTCGCTCCGGCGTTCCATGCGCATCTCCTCGCCTTTTCTTCCGCCTCCTCTTTCATGGATTTTTAATGCTCAAAGGTGAGTGAGGCAGTTTTTTCCCTCATCTTTCTATACATGTACCCTTGCGAAACATTATTTCGCCTCCTATACAGTGAATCAAAGCGGTCTTCCTCCGAACTAATCCATGTGTAGAGAAGAAATAAAAATAGCATATTTGCACAATGAGTCGTAGGTATCCATTTTCGATTGCGATCAAACAGAGCGAGCGATAACAGACTATGCTTTCTGAAATGAAATTATCAAATTAAATAACTAACATAAAATAAGAACATGCAACCCCATGCATACGTTACCAACAGATGAAGAAAATAGTACATAGTGGAGATATTTTTCTCACTCAAGATGGCATTACACCACTGGTCATGTGTCATGTTACGATAACTTTTCCAATCGTTTCTTTACAGTCCTCAGTTCGTTGAGACGCAATCGAATTGATCTTGTTCTGAGGTTCTAAGCTCCCCCATCTATCATCTGCTGGGGAGGTCACAAATGTTGTGCTGCAGACCAGGAAGTTTATTCATTTTTGAACGCATGATTTTCTTCTGCTTCTCTTGGATATCTATATAGCTTCTCGAAAAGTCTAATCTCACCGTCTTCTTTCAGGGTATAACAGTGTATAACTACAACTTATACAATTGCGTATTAAAAGTAGAAATTATTTCAACGTGCCTTAGAAATGGAAGTTTTAAACACCGATTAGACTAATGATATGTTGGTGCTTTTTCTTTGCCGATTTCTCATCCTTCACTTGTGAAATTGTCTGACATTTTACTTAAATCAAGTTGAAGCGAAAAGACAATTGACTGTGAGAATCAGGAAGCGTAAATTCTAATCAGGTCATACGTCATACTTAAATGGTCTTCTGTTGCGTGAGCTTTTTCTTTATATTTTAAGTGGTCTTTGAATACTTGAAGTCATTTGTACATATTAGAGTATTTAAGGAGGCTAAACGCTATAGACTCTCTACTCTTTGTGAACCTCTACAAGATATTCTTATGTGCTGATACTAAGTTTGTTTCAATGCTTTATCTGTGTTTGACTAATGCCAATTTGTCAATGATCGGAATGCATCTTCACCTTTCCCATCTATCTGGTCCTGCATGCAAGGTCATCGGTTTCGAAGAATTCCTAATGCAGAGAGTAAGGTGTGCGTTTAACCAGTCTAACCATTTTATTTTGCGAAGCAAAACTCGATGTATCTCTTCTATGCCTGATTGATTTAGAAAATTCCGCGTGACACTTATTATGAACTCTCTATAGAACATTGCGCAATTGCATTAGACAAACATTTTGTATTCGGAGAGTTGTTAAATTAATAGTAAAATTGTATTTCTTTATGCTCTTCGGAAACCGGGGATATAAAAATTCACAGATTAGTTTAATTCGACAGCACGCCATGCCTCTTTACTATAAGTCAACGCCTATAATGCAATAGCGCTAGTTGTAATAGTATGAAACGTTAAAATTAACAGTTATTTAAAAATAGACACTTTATTTGTTTATGTTTTCTGGTGAACTAGTCCTAGTTAACAGACAAAAGGTATTCACCGAAATAGTTCAAATAGCTGAAATATAATACCAACGCGAGATGTAAAAATAAAACAGCAGTGACAGTTTATACTCTGGCGAAAAGGGATTCACCTAAAAATAGTAATTGAGCTATTTTTGATTGATATTTTTAGCAGCTATTTCGTAATTAGTTGTACAAGGCTGACGCGAATATATTGTACATGTGTACATTTTAGCTCACATGCAGTTGTCTCTCAAATTTTGGAAGATTCTTCGGAATTGCATAATGCCCGACATTACATACAACAACAACAAAAGATTATTCGATACTTCTTCTTGTTCTTCTTCTTCTTGTTGTTCTTGTAACAGTCATACATCCGATTCTGGAAGGGTAGTCTGATTTAGTGTAAAGTTTAAACCCAAATGGTCTCAGTTGACTACACATGGATCATGACTGCCCAACCAGATATCTGCGCTATTAAAACCTTCTGACCAGGTGTCGTCCAATTCGATAGGCTCTTCGCGCACCATCTCAGAGAGACAGCCCAGGGATCGCCTGTGCGTTGAAGCACAAGCGGCGGTCTACCATAGATCCCTTAAAGTGAGAAGTGGTCAAATGAGGACCAGACTCTGCAGGAATTAACAACCACCTCTCAATGATTATAAAAAGTCATTTTGTAATCAGAACAGCGCAAAGACGGCCAAGGAGCACCTTCAAACATCATTTAATATTGCCTATTTGTTTATCAAGGGACACATAATCTGGTATCCTTGAATATCCCAAGGCTGGGTTGTTGTTGTTGTTGTTGTTGTTGTTGTCAGGGAGTAAACGGGTCCATTTCCTGTAAGAACGGCTTCCACAAAAGTCGCGCCGAACTGGACTTTCTGCAGAGATCCGCTAGTTCTGTATCTTCTTCCTCCTCACCACATTTCTTCCAAACCTATAACCTTATTCTGTAACCTTTGAGTTCGAGCGAGTGGCCCATCCTGAACCTCCTAAAGCTGAGAGCTTTCTTCTTTCGTCCAGTCTTTTTCCTTTGCCTTCGGAACTTCCCAACCTCCATACAATTTCCTCCATTGCGCGTGATTATATGTTTTCTTGCTTTAGTTTAAAATTTTGGTCTTCGCCGGCGTCCATCTCTACGCAGTCTGCTTCCTCGTTTCTCCAGAAACCACAATGACTGGGCACCCCAAGGTGAGAGTTATCCTCTTCCCGGTCTTTGCGAGGTCCACCAACGCCCTATACACCTGGGCTGCCATTACCCCTTGGGCCTCTTCACATCTCTTGACCTAATGTCCTGCTGTCGTCATGATGATGATTGCCGACAAGGGCGTCACCTGAGCTCACGGGATAGAGTGCTCCGGGCATACGCCAGAACGTCCTTCAATTTGGAGACGTGGACCGAGAGTGGGGGCGCGCCGGCGCCGAAGATATCTCGTCTAAGCTGGATAGTGATGGGGCATTCCTGGATCCAGTGGATCTGGTCTTCTGGGGTCGACTCGCAGTGCTTGCACGTCGAGTCGGAAGACGGATCGATAAGGTGGCGTTAAGCAGCGGGTTGCGGGCGGTGCCTCCCGCGGCGCCGGAAGGACCGCTTCTTTCCTGGGGAGATTGATCTCGAGTCGTTGACCGTCCTATACCTCCTATGTACGAGCATGAGAGATGGGGAGTCCTTAATTCTTCGGTGGATGGTACTCTTCGCTGCTGTAAAGGATAAGCCCTTTACAAAGGAAGCAGTAGGGACGTTTGCAGCTCTCTTGGCGGCATGGTCGGCAGTTAGTTACCGGGAAGGTCGCAATGGCTAGGGACCAATTGGATAGTCAGTTCCCCCCGGAATTCGGACAGGAGATGTTGGAGCCGGTCAAGGTCCAGGTCATGGTGAGAGTTCCTGCCTTGGATAGCCATGATGGCGGAGACGTTGTCCGTGCAGATTAGAACCTTGCCCTCCACGTTTTGGTGGTTAAGCCACTCAACAGCCATAGTGTGAGGACCAGGATTTCCGTCTTTAATAATGAGGTGAACATGGCTCCTATTCCAGTGAGGGTGACAATCTCTCTAGGAGATTCGGCAAGTCCATATCGTCCTTGTAGATGTCATTCAAATTTGTAATCGTCGTCATTGAATCTTAGCCCTTTTGGGACGTCGGTTTCTTTCTCACGCATTCAATTTTTCCTAATATATTTGAATAGGTGGCGTCTTGTTTGTCCTATGTAGACAAAATGCTATATACCATCGACCTGGCATGAAAACTGATAAATAACATCGCTTTTTAGACCAAAACCAGTCTCATTTTCGAGAGAAAATTAAAACCTATCTTTGCCACAAGAACAATAAACAGAAATATCCAAATTACATTTGTTTTGTTTAATTGTTTAAAAGAACGTGTAAGCTTTTTAATCAAAATGTGAAGTCACTTCTAATATAAAACGAAACCCAGGGGCTACTCTACGGGGAGGATGTAAAATGGGCATAATTTGGTGCGCACCCCTGGTCAAATTCTAAGTTAACGTTTAGTAAAATGACTACATTTTCACCCCATATATATATCGAAAGCTAAATTAGAACGAATAACGAAAAAATATCAATCATATTCTCAACCTTTGAAATAGATTTAACTAAGAGAGTTTTTAGAAATACTTATTTCCAAAGCAGGATATGGAGTGCAATTCCGACATAAAACATTTTAATTGTTTTCCTAGTAGTTTCATAAATATAATAGCTATATATATACTTCTAATCAATAGTTATGAATTCCTTATCAGAATGGCAAATTTTACTTTAAATGATATCTTTAAAGACTATTGAAAAGAGATAGAATCCATGGCAAACAATTCCTGTCACAATAATATAAAGGGATCATAAATGGACAGAGATAATACGAATAACAACAACATATTACTAAATAAATGCAATTATACAGATGTACAAGTTGCAGTTTGTTTCAACAAGATTT
Source organism: Nematoplana nigrocapitula (assembly GCA_032274565.1). NCBI lineage: Eukaryota > Metazoa > Platyhelminthes > Proseriata > Nematoplanidae > Nematoplana > Nematoplana nigrocapitula. Next base: position 4,079 of record JAUYWV010098887.1, on the reverse strand, counting down.
TCACTATGTACTATTAAAACAACCGGTACTTACACAATTTTTCAAAACGGCCTGTTACTCGAAACTACACAAATCGCTTCTTTTACTTCCCGGTGCACTTAAAGGATTTTCCCCGACGAAACCCTAATAGAAATCAAAGTATGTTTTATAAATAAAAGAGTGCAAGAGTTTAAAATGATATGGGGCTGTTAAATTTCCTTCCAATCAATGGTTTAAACTATTTTATTTGTGACAACCAACCAATCAATATTGGGAAGTTGAATACTGCAGTAGGCGACTCTTTCAATGCTAAATAAATAAATATATATATGTATTATAGAATGAGGCTTTATAGATTTCCGAATTTGATTGATTGTGAACGCCGAATTGAAGAACCATATCCCCGATTTGCAATTCGAATAGCATTATTCCGACTTTTGATGATCTATTGGACAATGGGGCATGTGCCAGGTCAACATTCCTTTTCTCCTAATTGAACCTCACCTCTTTACAGCCTACCAACGACCGCGTTTAATAAATCCATATCCTCAACCCGTAAATTTGGTCTGACATCCGGACTCTGGGATGCCGGTTAGGCAGAAAATTGACAAGACGACTAATAAAAATTCGCGCGCACACACACACACACACACACACACACACAGTTGCCATAGGATCTTCCTTCCTCATGATGGCTGTACAACGCATGTTTGGCAAGGAGGCTTCTTTTTTGTGGTATAATCCATTATATGTTGTTTGTCAGCAGTTTACAGTGTGAGAAAGTTTATCTTGCCAATTCATATTTAACTACGTCTTCTGGTGACTTCCTCCTCCGAACGACTTGACTAACCTTCACTCACTGACATGTATATGTACGCCAGAACTTATCGAAATTCGGTATATGACTTATATGATTTGTCGACCTGGACAGTTTGTTAAGAATTGTCTACACACTATTCTCATAACATTTGCAGAAGCCGAGCGAACTGTCAGCAAGCTGAAATTGGTATAAAGACGCATTTTCGCACAACCATGACTAATCTTCGTCATTCTAATCTCTGCCTTCTGTCTGTGCACGGTGGAAGAGCAAACAATCTGGATATAAATTACTAGCGCAGTTACTCGGTTTCGCTCGGGGGATACATAGGGCAATAAAATATCAGGAAACAACCAAAATTTCGAGTAAATAATTTATTCTGATGATTCGGTATAGGAAAAAGCAGAGAGGAGAATTATGTTGAGAGATACTTTCTTTGGATCAAATCAGTGTCAACCCAAAGATGGCTAATGGCTTAATAGTTGCCTAGCCACATAAATTAACCACTGTAGAAGTGACCTCTTGAAATACGACCAATTTTACTTATAACATTCCGAGATATACTACTCTCACATTTATTAGTAGTAAAGGTAAACCGTAGGATGCTTTTTTAAAATATCGCCTGTGTTTACCTTTTTTTATTAATTATGCACTTTTAATGGGCTTATGTAACTCCCAGTGAAACTCTGGTTCCTTTGAGACCCTTTGCAACCCTCTGCCATGTTCCGTTCTCCAGTTACAAGCGTACAGAAGGACATCGCGACAGAGTAGCACAAATATAGATATCGATAAATTATAACACGGTTTTTGCAATGTCGGATAAATAATACAATTTTGTTGGTTGCCTGGTTCTTATTTTGTTGGACTGGTAGATGGCCTGTTGCTAATACCGATGGCAGTGTTTGCCATTCAATTCTCTCTTATTTTATCAGATGACCAGCCTGACTTCAGACTGGCAATTTCTAATACCATTTGTTCGTTCGAAGCAGTCTTTTTTGCTTGCTCTCTCTGCAAGTTTATCTTTTGTGTTCACCGATAAATGTTTTTTAAGTTTTGTTACATCTTCCCAGTTTTTTTCTCTAGGCCCGGCCACCATTACTGCTCCTCCCAGCCCTACCTAGCCCCCTAGACCATTCGATCTCCTACAATGATAAGTTGGGAAGTGTGAGGATCTTCATTACAAATACATAAATAAGAATCAAATATTAAATGGAAGTTGTTTTGAAAAACATTTGTTAAACGGTCACGCAGCATACTATGCTGACGAGATAAACTTTGAACCACATTCTCTTCTCAGTTTCCTCTATTTGGAGCAGCTATAGTATCCCATAAACTTCCACAGCACTTTTACCGTTGTTGGAAAACACGATTCAAGGGCGGACCCAGCCCAAAATCTGACCGTGTTTCACAATTCAAAATTATGATTTTTAGAAAGCATTTTATTCAAATATAACTTTGCTCTTAAACATGAGTTTCTTATCGTACTTATTATTAAACGTCAGTGGTCAAATAGCAGATAGTATATGGAAGGATTGATAAAATGTGAAATCAAAGTTGATGGCAGAGAACTGGAACAAGTGACTGGATATAAATAAATACCTTGAATCCAATAGTATTCAACGACGAGGATGCTTTCTGCTAAAGATATATCAATCACTTATCGTCTATATCATTATCTGTATTACAATGTACATGCGTTTAAACGTTACTGGCCCATGTTTCCTCCACATGTACTTACTACCATTGCCATAACTTTCAAATTTTCGGCTTAATATTCTAAGTTTTTTATGTATCTAATTTTATAATAATATGATTTATATGATATGAAAAATTGTTCCAAAATAATTAAATGCATACTTTTATTTAAAAAGAAGTAAATATAGAATGATAGCTGTAGAGCAAAGCCAGCAAGGCGGAAGGCTCTTTTGGATTGGATTGGATTGGATAGCTGTATCTCTAACACGGATTTAACATTTCGAATCCTATAGAGTTTTTTATAAACATCCATGGGGTTCAAAATAATACCAAAATAATCCCCTTCTAAAAGGGTTATTCTCACGTCATTAGTTCAGTCCATTGCTATTTTTCATACCATGTCGTACAAAATTACGTTAGTAAAAATATTTCATTTAAAATATCTGACTGTCTTCCGGCAGAATCGAAAGACGGCCGCCTAGATTCGCCCCTGCGATTCTATACCCCAGAACTCTTTCTCAAAATTGCAACTTCACAGTCTAACTCCATCAGTCATCCAACCTCGTGTCAAGTATCTGATGTCCTACTGAATAATTCAAAGCTGTCCCATATATATACTCGCTGCAATATAAGCAAATTGTCCACACACACATACACACACACCTTCAATTAAATTTTCAGTGTAAATCGTTACAGTTGTTCAAGTTTGCAGCACTGCGATAGCAGCAACCAGCGAAGAACGCCTTCCAGAAACACCGAGTCAAATGGGAGGTGAAATATCCAATTAGTGAATGATCGGGGGGGGGGGGCTATAGAATATTTACCCGCACGCTATGGATAGATATAACAGATGGACGAATAGACAGACATTTCGTTAAAATGTGCAAACATTTGTATGTACGTTTTGGGTGACAATAAGTATAATTAATCATATGCCGCGTGGGTCTACTCTACTTCAGTCTGACCTATATTCATTACCTCTTAGGAAACAGTGAAATTACAGTTCATTAACGTGCTGGTCGGCTTATGGGGAAAACAATCTTGAAACTTTTTTGAACTACTGTACATATATACCGACCGGGTGTTCCTTAACCCTATCCTACCCGGGGGGGGGGGGCGAATCGGCCCGAACTCTTTTGTTTTTACTGGCATTTTTTAAATATAAGACGCAGCAACATGAGGTTCAGGGACTTTTAATATTATTATGTTCCGCATCTTTCTTTCTTTTCGTTAATAGATTCCAGTTTAAATGAAAATATTTGTATTTTTTGGATACCGAAATTCAGAATAATAAAAACATTTCAATAGAATTTATAGATTTATGAATATATAGGACAAATCAATTGTAATATACACTAGATAAAATGAACATTTCTGACTTAAAAATAAAGCGAATATATAAGAATAGGAGATATCAATTGTGAAATGACATTACATTGATGATAATTGACGAATGTCACATGGTAAAGTTAGAACACTAAGACTACTCTGTCATCAAACCGATGCAACTACCTTATGTTTGTACACTTAGGACAGTCACTGTCAACAATCATACCCTACATACAAAATTTCAAGGCTCTATCTAAAC
>JAUYWV010098876.1:0-13730 GCA_032274565.1 Nematoplana nigrocapitula | reverse complement strand
ACCATACCACGGCCACTGTCAGGGAAGCGGTGCTGAAATTAATTCAGTGACACAACCAGGATTTGAACCCTGGATATCTGGCTTCGTAGTCAGCGTCGCTAACAACTCGGCCACCCACCGCTCATATTCTTCTTCGTGATCTCTTTCGATTTCTACTGTGTATCGATCTTAAACATGGCGCTGCTTGCGCTTGCAAGTCTAGTTCTCACACCAGTCTCTGTTGTTGCAACATTAGTGATCACGAGGGCAATTCTTTTTGCAACTTTTATTCACGAGCTTGGTATGGACTGAAATGTTGAAAAACAGTGTTTTTGGGTCACTAGTGGGTAGGGGGTAGAAGTTATTGTTGCAACATTTGTGCAACATTTAGGGGTTAGCGCAACTTTTGTAAATAGTATCAGCAAATTACATTTTGTGCTTGTATAGTGTCAAATTTACTGATATTACATGGAACCCAGGCTTGTACTCAATGCGCACCGTGATTTGTCAGCTTTATTTTTTGGGGATGACAAGGGCCGCATTCTTCCATACCTGCAACAATGTTTGTCCAAAATTCGGATTTAGAAGCAATCGTTCGCATGGCACGTGTGGATGTTTCGCCTACTCTCTACATGTTGCTGCAATTGTGCCAAGCCATTTCAGCCAGTGTAGAGCGCAGTTTCCCCTTGTGCCAAAAAACATTGCCCAAATGTTTGGAATGTTGAAAAACCAACATTGTATATTAATGTTGCCGAAATGTTTGTATAAATGTTATTTTTCCAATGTTTGCCAAAAATCATTGCCCAAATGTTTGGCAATTAATGTTACAGCAAAATGTTTCAGAAATGTTCTTTAAGTCTCGATAACCAATACTACGGATAGCAGCCGTTGCAGATAGCTTGTTGTCGGCAATTTATCTATGCTTAAGAAAATGCTGACCAAGGAGATACATTTTTTGCCGGATAACATTCCTAAATATCTCGCCTTGCACTACAATACCGTGAAATTATAATACTAAACACGTACGTTCACTATTCATTTTACTCGTGTGTATGTTTTTGATTAGTATTACTATGATTAAAAATGTATGTTCCAACCTGAATTACTGCTTTGTGTGTGGCGAATATATATATGATATACACTACAAAAAGATAATTTTGGTAGATCTTAGGATAGTGCAACTTTTGCCATTTTTAAGTGCAACTTTTTAGATTCTTTAGTGCAACAAAAAATTGCCCTGGTGATCACTGTTCCAAGATGAACCTTCCAACCTACTCCAGGGTGGTTTCTTGTTCGCTGTTTAGTTGTTATACTTACCCTATAATCATAATTATGTCCTAATTGAACATCTCTCTGGTAATCTCTATTCCGAACTTCTCTGTGTACTGCATCGTAATTTTGACTTTACAAATTTGTAACTTTTTGAGATTGAAACACATAGGAATTCCGTACTGTTTTTAATTGTTTAACTACGCTATACCTTTGATATATCTACTTATATTAGTGTGCTTGGTGTCTTCATTGTCTTTAATCTCTGTCCATCCAACCCTATTTACAGCCTACCTTGCCGCCCCCTTGTCAGTACCAGTTAGATGGGACAACGAGCCTCATGTCCGGGGCTGGATGCCCAAGGCACAGAGTTCGCAGGACCTGAAGGGGCACGAATTGATCGATGCTGGCCCTGAGGATCACCCCGTGTTTGTGGAGATGGATGTGCTGCGGTTCGAGACCCGGACTGGACAGTGGCGCTGGCGTGAGCAGTCGCGTTGGGTCCGCTACGAGGAGGACTTCAATGAAGGCGCCGACCGATTCGATCCTGCCCACTCCCCGCCACTCAAATTCCATGCCCTGCTGCAGTTCAGGCGCTATCTGGAGAAAGGTGCACATTCTACTACTGGATTTTCCTAGTCTCAGGTGGGATAGAAAGTCTAGGTAGGCACGGAGAAGACGCAAGACTAAATAGGAACGAAGAAGGCGCAAGACTGGATAGAAACAGAGAGGGCGCAACACTAGATGTGGACGGAGAAGGCGCAAGACTGGGTGGGAACGAAGAAGGCGCAAGACTGAATAGAAACAGAGAGGGCGCAAGACTAGATGTGGACGGAGAAGGTGCAAGACTGGATAGAAACAGAGAGGGCGCAAGACTAGATGTGGACGGAGAAGGCGCAAGACTGGGTAGGAACGAAGAAGGCGCAAGACTGAATAGAAACAGAGAAGGGAGCAAGACTAGATGTGGACGGAGAAGGCGCAAGACTCGGTGGGAACGAAGAAGGCGCAAGACTGAATAGAAGCAGAGAGGGCGCAAGACTAGGTGTGGACGGAGAAGGCGCAAGACTAGATGGGAACGAAGAGGGCGCAAGACTGGGTGTGAACGGAGAAGGTGCAAGAATGAGTAGCAACGGAGAAGGCGCTGAGAGCTGGGAACGGTCATACCGTCTGGACCTGTAGTAGATCCCGAGCCACTTCGGTATTCGCGGCAACGAGGATGCCGACGCGAGGCCCGGAGAGGATCCGCCCTTCCCCAGACCACCCCATGTTGACCTCTTATCTGCACGTACTGTCATCACGCGAGCTGCTGGTCTCGTAGAGACGCGTCGCTATCCGTCTGACCCCATGCAGCCACCCACCGTGATGCTTGTCTCCCCGACGGCCATTTTTGACCACCGCACAACCTCTTGCGCGCTGACAGCGTTGCCCTTTCCCAGCTTGTACGGGCCACTTCCCGCTCTTGCTGCCTACCGGGACCATATCCGCCTGATCGATTCCCCCTCTGCCCCTTCTGCCTCCAGGCCCCGGAGGACCTCGCCTTATCCTCTTTGGCGACAATCCCTCACTCGCCATCCTTGTAGATGGTATCCGAGCGCTGTCGTTCCTCAAGGGGATCGGGGTGCTTATGCGCGCCCCCCAGACCGGGAATAAGATGGACAGGACGGACCACAAAGCTCGGTCTAGTTTCCACTGGTGCGCCCCAGGGCATCCGGCGTGGTGTGCTGACGAGACGAGACAAGTGAATTTGATGGAGAAGGATGAAGGCTGGAAATGAGAAATAGAAGTAGGGGAGAGAAGAGGTGAGAAAGTGGGAAGGCAATGAGGAAAAGGGGGAGTGGGGGTAGTGGTGCAGGAAGAGGGTTAGACTCTCTTCAGGGTGTGAGTCACTTCAGTATGCGGCGATAACTGCTTGGTCCGGCCCAACTTGAGCGCTTGAGCTAGTTGGACCAGAACGCTGAAGTTAAACGGCAACTGTGACCAGCTACTTCTGTGGGACACGTAAAGGTTGTTCGAACTCATTCTTCAAGTCGTTCGATGTCACCTTCACGCGGTGAGAGTTGTCTTGCCCTACGTCGTGAAGAGATTGCGCCAGTAAGGATAAGTGAACAGCATGTAAATAGGCTGCACGGATTGGGAGTCTCGCAGGGTCATGCAAACACTGCCGTATCCTCGACGCTACAGGTGCCCTTTGGGCGGCTCTGTTGCGTTCCAGAGGGGAATGTTGTCGACCTGACGGCTGTCGTTTATGGTCCATATTGGGGGCCTAGACGGTGCGATAGAACCAACCAACCAACCAGGAAAAGGGTTAAAGAATGAGATAATAGTGAGTTATTAAAGGAGAGAGGGTGAGTTTGCGATATCTCTGGGTATTCTACTGTCCACCTCCCGTTTGCTTTCTTTCAGGCGCCGTACTGTTGGACGTAGAGGCGAACAATCTCTCGAATGTTATCGATGCCGTGGTTACACAGTTGGCCACTTTGAAGATGTGCTCGGGTGAGGAATGCTTGATTGTCCGAGACATGCTCCACCTGCGTCACGTCTATGTTGGCGAGAAGATGACGGATGAGACTTCCTTAATGGAGTCGTGCGACACTGATACTGTCACAGTGGATGACTGTGGCGGAACCACGACGACCCCCGGTCCCAGCTTCGTTATCAGTGCGAAGAGGCGGGCCTTGACCACCCCGGCCAATCTCAACATCACATGTGAGTTCACATCTGGGGGCGGGAGGCAGTGTATATTTTATAGCAGATATTTTAGGGCTATTCATTGCTTTGGTTTTGACTAGGGTATTGATGTCCAGTGAACAAAAAATGAGTTTACTTGTCCCTTCTGTTTCAAGTTAATCTTAAGTTGTTATATAAAATCAGCCGACATGAATGAGGATCCCTTCTCAGACACCTGGACTCGGATACTAAAACTCTCACACTGTTGTGTTATTTTTATTGTTAACTGCAGCAACCTGCTTTTTTTCAGCGGAGTTCCTCATTATTTGGAAGATTGTTTTCCAATCCCGCTATCACCCAGCCATTCCATACCTAGTCTTAGCTTTCTATTTTTCTTTAAATTATATGCTGAATTAAATTTTCAACACTATTTCTGTTTTTTCCAGCTAAAACAAGTTTGCTAAACAGGCAATTGTCCAAAGCGAGTAATACCGATAGAGTCGAGGTAAGCTTTCATCAGTTAATTATTTACTTTGGTTTGATTTGAACAACTATTTTTGTGTCTTTTTCATTTCAACCGATAATGCATTACATTAAAAAATCGCAATTTCTATAGCAATAACTGACAGCGATATAATGACGCTCCTAGTTAAACATATAAAACTTTCAAATTTAAACTGACCAATTAGGTACCAGCTCAGCTCGGTTGATATTTTTTGTGTCTATAGACGGCCAGTCTAGAGATTTTTCGAATGATTATTGTATAAATGCCGAAAATTGTTGCAGAAATATTTATATTTTTTATGAAGTGTTTACGTTCTACAGCTGACAATTCTGAGAAAATTCCGATTTTATTTTCATATAATATTTCATTACTCATAGTAGTGCAGCGTGTAGCAATGCTGAAACATTTAAAATTTCGTATACACATAATCAAAACAAGCAAGCATGCTTGTCTGAAAGGAAGGGAAGGTGGAGACGAGTATCCACCATTGGATCTACCTGCCCTTGTTACTATTTTACTTCTTATATACCTAGCTTCTCGACTGGAAACATATAGTTCTCCGATAGAGACTAATGTCGAGTGTAGATCTCAAACGTCCATAGGCACTGTGTACCACTACTTGCTTTGGCTGCTGATACAAATTGCAACAGTGTTCACCATGAATTCTTGCAAACTCTTCTACCCCTGTCTCATTTTCCAGTCGTGTACAGAAATGAGCGGTTCGCGGCACTCCATCCGCAGGCGGAAAGGCGGTGGCGCATTCAAGAGTGATCTGGACGGGCGCCTACTGATTGGGACCGAAACCGTGTCTGTTAATGTTGGCGAACAGTCCGGACTGAAGCGACCAATGATGGTCTTCGTCCGCCTTGCCCAACCACTTGAAGCAGAGCACGTGACCGAGGTCGACCTGCCCCTCCGTTTCATCTTCGTTTTCATCGGACCTCACCGAGAGGACTTAGAATACGCGGAGGCTGGTCGAGTGATCGCCACCATGATGATCGATGAAGTGAGATGTAGTGATTAACTCCTAGAGATAGCTCAACGAAACAGCGCATTCTACATCAAATTTAATCTGAAAATTTTCCCTAACCTCCAAAGGGTTTCGGTCACACTGATGCGATCGTCCTAAAGGAAACTTCACTTCCTTTCCCTCCACTTATTTTATCACCCTCTCATCAGTAATTCTCTTCTCTAAAAAAAATACGCTTTTCTATTTGACCAATTAGATTCCCAAGCTTTCTCGCTTTGTTCGCACCGCTTTCTTCCATCGGATCAGCACCGCAGTTTCTTCTTATTGTCCATCTTCTCTTCCACGGGGGACACGGCTCTCTCTACGCCAGGGAGCACTCTCTCCACCTCTCTCCTGTCCCGGCTCCGCCAGCACCCACTCTTCAGCCGCCGTGGACCTGTCTATCAGTCAGCTCTCTCCAAGGGTCGTCTTCCTTCAATCTTAGCCACTTCTAGATCTGCAGCAGTTTCTCTCGCTAAAAATCCCCTGCTTGGCTTTTGACGTGGCCGGACACTTCGGGAGCCAGTGCTCAACTGTGTGTGGCTCATTCGGGCAGGTTACGCGTCAGGCCTCAGCTTCTTTTTGAAAGACTTTCACATTCCAATGATCGTGGGTATTCTGCAGAAGTCCGCTTCTGTCTTCTGAGCAAAACATGATCCTTTGTGTGAGATAGTTGTCGGAAGTTCACCCTGGTAATGTTTAATTTTAACAAATCTGAAGGGAAAATCCACTATTGAATCTAGCTCATCTTCAAAGTAAGGCAATGAAGTTCATTCGTTTCTTGAAGATCCGCATTTGTAAAAGAACCATTCATAAAATTAGTACATTTTTTGTTTTGCCTTACTGCCTTGATGAGACTGGAATTAAATCTTCCTTCTTTCCTTCCTGGCGATGGATACCACACGATGTCCGCACACAAATTCGGTAAATTCGATCGCAAAGCAATGAGAGGGATGAAACAAATCATCCGATTTTCCTCCTCATTTACTGTTCGCCCAATTTTCTCTACCCTTTCTCACACACATCTTCTGCCGTGTCACCGGCAACAACTTCCTTTGTACGCGTCAAGCCTGTCCATTGCTCTACACTTACTTGGCTCACCAAATTTAGAAAGAGACCCTGGTTTTCTTCTATTGGTTTCCAAGGAAATCGTAGTATCGTTTTTATTGATGAGTAATAACATTTAATTAAATAACTGCCAAATATAAATGCAACTTTTAACACGGCATGTTTAATTCAAAACCTCTATCTAATCAGGTTTGTCGGTCGGTCGCGTAACACTAGACCGCGTCGTCTGATTTGTCAGTTTGCTGACAGAGAGAGAGAGAGAGAGAGCCAGCGCGACTTGACTCACTCACTCACTCATACACACACACACAGTCATGCTGACTGGCTTAAAGCTGCACAGTCGGCCAAGCTGATCCCCTGATTTTCTATCTCACACTGGCGTAATCTATATCGCGTTGAACACAAACAAGACTACGGCGCTGCGCTATAGGCGGCCGGGTGGTTCGCCTTCCGCGCTAGCTGCGGCCTGGGCTGGCTATTTTTCTACTTACTTCATGATATAAATATCATTTAAATTTCTAATTCCATTTTACAAATTTTCCCAAATGTCGGTTATTCATAACAACAGTTGCACGCGTAGCTGCAAGTATACAACCAATTTTCTAATTGGACAGCCCTTTGTGCAGTCGTGTACAGGTTGTATGATGAGTTAGGAGCATACTTCAACGAATTCATACTAGAAACAAGACTTAATATGTGACGGTGTCACTCGTTGATTCCAGTCACCAACTCACCCGGTCAGTATTTCGTTACAGGTCAAAATTATATGTATAGATGTACTGGGTGTCCCATAAATTATATTTTTTATATCGGTCGTATATTATCTTGATGGGAGTCGTTTAAATTTTGTCAATATACTGTATGTTATATTCCGCGTAGCATTTCTTACTAATCTCATCGTAAATTTAAAAATCTGCGCTTGCTCGAAGTATGTGGCACTATTTGGTATTATACGGAAGCTACGATCATGCTCTACCTGACGACAACTCAAGAAACGACATTACATGTAGTTATCTGGCCAAAATACACTATATAGAGTGAAAACCAGCGACATAGGCACACCATTTGACTTCTAGCCAAATGCGCATTAATAGGAAACTGCAAATTGTGCACGTACACAGACAATATTAAATATTTTCCCACCATATTATATCTAAAGAGAGAGGAGAGTAGTATCCAAACGATAGCAGCTGCTGAATGTTTATATCATTCGAAGAACTTTTATTTAAACAAGATTCAATTTCGATATTTTTGCATTGCACATGATTATTTTTCTTAAAATTAATTATCTTGGTAAAAAAATTAAAGTTTGCGCGCGCCCAGTGATTCTTGAATATATCGGAGGCTCTTCAATTTGATTATATTTATCATTACTTTACATTACGCGCGTAATCAATTGTGAATATCTGCAAAAATACGTCATTTTTGGAATGAAGAGTAGACATTTATTCCCGGCGTAGGCGCGTGTGTGTGCGCGCAAATTCTCAGAAAATTCGGTCCAGCAGTTTCGGAGGAGCATCGAAAGGAACATACAGTACATAGTAAACGACACAATCGGACATGAGTCATCCCCGTCTTTCAAATGATGAAAGGCTACGAACATACAGTACATAGTAAACGGCACAATCAGACATGAGACATATCTCCGTCTTTCAAATGATGAAAGGCGACGAACATACAGTACATAGTAAACGACACAATCAGACATGAGGCATCCCCGTCTTTCAAATGATGAAAGGCGACGAACATACAGTACATAGTAAACGACACAATCAGACATGAGACATTCCCGTCTTTCAAATGATGAAAGGCGACGAACATCATTTGTCGGACTGGCATCAACCAGCAACACAGAAACTAATTAACAAGGTAAAATATATTTAACTTTAAACCTAACTAACAAATTATGAATTAAGAATGTACAATCCGGCGACACGACAGTATTCTGATAATAATCAATATTTTGACTTACAATGAACTGATCACATGTGTACATGCATAGGATAAAATTTTCTTACGTGCCCTTTGGCAGAATTTCAGGCATACGGCGTACTCGGCACATAGCAAGGAGGATATTCTGGAAGGTCTGCGCCTGTTCCTGGACGGCTCCGTTGTTGTCCCAATTTGGCCTGATATGACCGCACGATCTCTGGGAGGTATGCTCTCCCAGATGAAGATATACAAACGTGAGCTGATACAGAAGCAGAAGCATCATGCCGCCATCCGTCACAGTCTGGCAGCCCAACATGCCGCGTCCACTAATGGTAAGTCTCTTACTTTGACTAACCAACTGAAGTCCTTATTTTATCCAAATTGCATAGAATTATTAAAATTCTACAGAGTTATGCGCCGTTGGGATTGGTGGAAAAAACGAATGATTGCCAACTTGTATTTAGTTATTTCTCTTCCACCATATCACTTTTAAAGATGTAATTTTGCATTTAAATTACAATTGAATTGTTTATATACTGCGCATGTATTCGTTGCTTTGTGCACTCTTCGTAATTGCAGAAGGGAGGGGATAGATAAGTTTGTTATCGGGACGGTCTGGATCATCATTTCTCCCTACTACGCAGTCATTAGCTTGAGAAATCAAATGTTATTCCAGTCTTCCAACTAGCCGTTTCATGAACTCTCAGATTAAACTTAGGAGTATGGGATACAGACGTCCTGGGACCCAATGGCGCGACCTAAGTTGTTGCCGTTTACGTGTCCTTATGACCACTACCGACTGTACTTAATTATACACGATGGTACTGGTGGTTAAATCACTCAACAATTTCTAGGCGCATTCAAGCAACTCTTTCCTTGTGGATTATAGGTGGAGAGAGGCGAACCGAAATAGGCTCTGGGGAGACTTAGACCAGGAGAAATAAGAAGTCGAGCAAACACGACCAATTCTATATGGCATAATTTTAAAGTCGCCATTGGAACGAGGACGGGAGATAGTAAGCTGTCTGAAAGTGTGTGGAAGTTTCACTCTACTGGAAGAGGCCCAACTGCCACCACTCTGTGTGAGATCAAAATACCTGACTGCAATTAAGTTTGCTGGCATAGTCCACCTGCCTGATGAAGACTCTTGGTTGAATGCTACTCATGGAGACTCCAACGCCGAAACAGAAATGTCCCACACATGAGGCTTGGGGCAGAGTCAAAGGAGCTCACATTAGAGATATTAACCCCAGTAGACGAGAACGTATTTTTTAAACAGACCATGCTTCAGGCGAATTGCGAGGAGGATGTATGAACAAGAAGGCACCCCGGATTGGTCACGGAGGGCGACATCGTTGGCAAGGCGGTCGGCGGCCTCATTCGGGGATATTGCAGTGGCCCGGGACGTAGATGATGTCGCAGGGGAAGAGGGAGACAAGAAGGGATCTACAGGAGTGGATGAGGGGGTTGGGTGAGTAAGTCTGGAGCAGGGCTTTGATTGAGCTTTGGGAGTCTTTACAAATGCGGAACCTGGAAATGTCCGGAGGGCGATGAGTGGAGATGTGGGAGAGGACGAGGTGGATAGCGGTGAGTACCGCTTGGTAGCTGCAGGTGAGAGCCTTTGCGGGGGACATAAGGGGAGAACCAGGGTCGTACTCGAGGAAGCAGCCGGCGCCACCGCAAGAGGTTCCTTTGGAGGCAGAGCCGTCTGTCCAGAAGATGTGGGAGGCGGAAGGGAGGGAGGCGAGGTACGATTCAACTTCGGATTTGCGGAATGAAGTTGGACTATCAGACGGACGGCGTCACATTACGCTTATCAACCTCGGGCGAAACAAAGGAAAGCATTGACATTGCGGCCCTGGGGCCTGTTTCGCAGGTTTCACAGATTCTCCAGTAACAAGTAACAACTGAATCTCGGCAAAAGTTGCCTTTGTGTGAGAGACGGCAAACAGTAGATGGGTATTGATCTTTAGCGACTGGGAATTCTCGAGAATTCCTGGTGAATGTTTCCCACTGAAGTATTTAAGTAAACAATGCACAGTGATTATTTTCACCGATACTAAATTAAGAACGGACATTGGCGAGAGTAGTGACAATTTGAAGATGCGTGTTGATAGTAGCGACAGTGACATGGAAGTACTGAATTTATGGAGACGTCGGAAGAGTACATACATACTATAAACGGATACACTTTCAACGTTATGATAGTGAATATTACAAACGATTTCGGATGATCGGACAGCAATTAAGTGTTTTAGAAAATCGCATCAGTCAACGACTTACACGCGAGACCATAGAGATATAAATATATATACTGTATTTAATGTTTATTTCTATTCACGAGACGGACAACAGTTGCGCGCTCGATTCCCAAGTCCCGTATTTTTTGCAGACTATCCCCTAGAGGCCGTATTCTCGGTGAACTCCATAAAAAATTACCGAAATGTTTTCCTAATGACGCATTTTCAGTAACAAACTGTATACTGTGGATCGATAGGTCGGTGGGAATTGAATTCTCCAGACACGGATACCAGGACTTGCACTGAGCCTACTGGAAGCTTCTGCAGTAGCATGCACACCGAACTGATGGCAATATGTGCTGCTCTAAGCACCAACCAAATAGGTTTGTAATCCATCAGAAAAGTACAGATCTGTACTGACTCCAAATCAGGTCTGGATCTGTCGGCAAACGGTCCAGAAGAACAAGAGAGCCTCACTGATGAACGGAACAACCCCATTAATCCATTCTTATAAGTTAACAACATGTTAGTTATATAAGCAGCCACTTTTTTATTGAGAAATAATCTATTTGAGTCTAACATTCACCTGCCTAACTCTGGTTGGTTTTGAAGCTGACTACCGGTCGGATTCATCGGAGGAGAAGGTGCGTCTTTTTCCCCACCACACGGACAGGTCTGGTGAGTAGTTGTTTCCTCGCCGTCGAACCACGGCAAAATGACGGCCCCTCATCTGATCCCTCTTCTTGTCACATACCACTCAACTTCTCTCGCCTCATCGATGTTCCTCTATCATTTCTTGGCGGTTATGGATATTTCTTTGTGAGCATGCTACGTTTGCATCTTGTGCCTAGATATTTTACAAAAATTCTAACAAGGGAGGAAATGAAGTGAGTGACACGTATATGTTTCGGGTCTCCTATCATATAAGACACTAATAGAATGTCCTAATGTGAAAATTTCAGGCAACCAGTATGAAAATAAACATAAAACGACTCTTGCAGTATTGATTAAATGCAAACAAAATTACCTATTGTAATCTTTTGAAGGACAAGTAACTCTATTAAGTATTTGCTAGCCAGATTGTAGGCTATTGGTAGTATGCAAAATTGAAATATTGCTGTCTAATTCGAACGACACTCTTTTTTCTATTGTTGTCTAACCACGGTTCGATGCATACCACCTTGTATTATGCTCGACTTATCTTTTTCTTCGTCTTTTTCTCTTGAGACGTTTATAACAAGTGGATGGCAAGATATTTAATCAACACTATCTTATGTGAGAAGGGACAGTATCTGAAAACGGACACTAACTGTGATACGATAACATATTTTTCTTTAAGTTTTGGGTGGTTAATCCAGCCCTTTCCAAGGGATATTGTAAGACGAGCAGTGGTATTCGACTACCATAGCAGAGGTCAATAATGTGAATAGAGAAAGGCATTACAAGTAAGGTATTTTTAAAATTTTCTTCCGAGAATCTCTTGATGCCTTTGTTCCTTTCGTTTTATTCCTTAATAATTATTTCAGCCATTCTGTTTGTCACTACGTCTACTGGAGAGTACCATCAAAACCTTTTTAGAAACCGTAAATGAAGGGGTCAAGAAATAATGGAAGAATTGGACAATGGCGTGTGGTGTGTTTATGGGCATAATTGTCGTTAATAATACTGTTTGGCTTTAAAACCGTATTAGGAGAGATACGAATAACTTAAGTGAATGACTACAGAGTTGTGTGACCATCAATTTGCCTTGTCTATCGAGAGGTAATATTGGTCACTTGTTCAACAATGTTTAGAAAATTGATATTCTTTAGTTTCATATCACTTCATAAGCATTTTTTGTTGGTTATAGTTTTGTTTGCATGAATTATATTGTTTATTACCCGTTAGAAAATGACCTCGTGTTTGTTCACATTATTTTTCGTTTTCGATAGTCACGTTATCTAACCTTTGTTACAATTTTTTGTTAATCTAACACTATATAATAGTTTATTCGCTAGATGTTGTTAGGTGTGATATAATATATGTAGAGTCAACTGATATATACAGGGTGGTCATAAAGTCCTTGATGGTCTTTAAAGGTTTATATCTCGGCTGTATGTTGAGGCACAGAAAATCCAATGGTGACGGAATAACCGCGAGAACATCATACTTCATCAATTACCCATAAGAATTATTTAAATTTCAAATTTTGCTAACTATAAAATTATCGATTTATGCTACAGGTAAGCTTTACGTCGTTTGTTCGGGCGTGCGTACAATGTTCTTCGATCAAGAGAAAGCAAAGGTTGTAACACTACATCAAAGTCAGTGACTGCTGTACGGAGGGCTTTTCGCTGTAAGTATGTGAAAACCACAACAGCATCACGAATTTGACGATCAAATTCAGAGACAGGCTCTGTACACGACAGGGGGAGAAGAGGACGCCCTACTGTGTCCCCAGATCGGGTTCAGATGGTGGTAGATGCTGTCGCTAACTCACCAAGAATGTCCAGCCGCCGCGCATCTTTGGAACTGCAGGTCTACGTTACCTAAGAACCTTCACCAACAGAAGTTCTTCGCTCTGTCAAGCGCTCTCAGAAGCTGAGAGCAGACGCCGCATGGTTGATGCCCATGCCATTTTGAACTCTATTGCCCTACATCGGTTGGACAAACTTTTCTACTCCGATGAGGCCACGTTTCATCCATTTGGCAGGGTCAAGCGTGGCAACTGCAGATAGTGCCGTGGTCACCAGAGAATCCCCACAAGGCATACTAGTACACTATCCTCGACATGCTCCAGACATTCTTCATGCTATTCCTGCAGCGCCGAGCAATCTGCCGTGTGTACTTCATGCAAGACGGAGCTCCTCCACATCAGGCTCTGGCTGTCCGACACATTTTCTCAGAGGTGTATTGGGAGAGATGGCCCGGTATCGTGGCCCCTGATAGTTTTTTATGTTGGGGTATCACAAAACTCTGGTTTACATCACCCACCCAACCAACCTGGGGCCCCCGCACCGACTTCATGGTAAGTAGCGTGTCAAGTAGTGACTAACCATTGGGTTCCTACCTAACACGAAAA
>JAUYWV010098865.1:0-13731 GCA_032274565.1 Nematoplana nigrocapitula | reverse complement strand
ACCCTTCCTAACATAAATCAACCATAAAACGTTTATTTGCAATTTTTTTGGGGTTATGTGGTGTATTGACCTGCCTATTTTGAAAAATGTGCCTTCTAGTCAATTTCAAACAAAGTAGTGTGGCGTTCCGATTTCTATGAGCGTAATCTTGAATTCACTTTGACACTTACAATATATTTACTTTCAAAATATACAGACACAAAGACTGACCGTATTAAATTACGAAACACCGCACACATTTTCCAGTTTTTTTGCATTATTATTCACTATGGAACGCGACTATTCCCTGTCCAAACGTTCACTTAGAGACACCTTTAATAGCATTCCAGACCAGAATCTCCCACCCAACACAGGTAAAAGTAAGCTCCTAGTGATTTCAAAATCTTGCAACACGTTAGTATTGTCATATTCGTGGTGTGGAAAAGTTAAGAGCCTTAAACTCTAAGATCTTCACTTCAGAGACGACCTTATATGAGATGATCACATATAGGTATGCTGTAAGTTGTCAAGAGATGGATGCTTCCAAAAGGAATTTTAGCAGGCCTTTCTTTTCGAAAGAATGAATAGCTGTTCTCCGTCTCTTCTGGTCTTATCAAACCGCTAATGGAGTATGTCTGTCGTGCTCCATGCGAATCTGCTCGGTGAATTGTCACCCTTGTTCGTGGTTGTCACGCGCCTGTAAGCGCTGCCACCGCGTCGTCCACAATTACAACTGTGAATGCAATAGCTGCGCAGTAATGAGAGACTGGTTGGAAACTCTTTCGATCTATATTATTAAGCAAGCTCCGTGATTCCTGGGTCGGTCGGTAGCGTAACGTTTAAACGCGTCGTCTGATTGGTCAGTTTGCTGACAAAGAGAGATAGAGAGAGACAGAGCGAGCGCGAGAGCCAGCGCTACTTGATTCACTCACTCACACACATTCTGCCTGGCTTAAAGCTGCACAGTCGGCCAAGATGATCTATTGATTTTCTCTGTAGTTCGTCCCTCACACATTCTCACTCTGGCGTAATCTATCTCGCGTTGAACACAAGCAAGACTACGGCGCTGCGCTATAGCCAGTTGGCTCGTCTTCCATGCTAGCTATTTTCTACTTACTTCTTGATTATATAAATATCAGTTAGATTTCTAATTCCAATTTACAAACATTTCCAAATGTCGGTCATTCATAACAACACTTGCACGCGTAGCTGCAGCGGGCCATTGGTAAGAACTTATTTTTCCTAAACGCGGAAAGTGGTAATGGTCATTCTTTTCATCATCTCATTCCGAAACGCCACCGTTACAGTCAGGATGGATTCTAAGGGAATATTTTATGAAACTGATTTTTTTATAATTTTTGCCAAACGAATATTTGTTAATCTTTAATATGCATTTTTGATTGTTTATCGAGAATTCGAGTTAAGTGATATATTTATTAGAGGATCCAAATCCTTCGTGTCCTTTCATTGCACTTCTTTATTCTGTCTACAATTTTAACCTTTTTCAAGAATAAATGGTTTATTATTAATAATATCCTCACGAATGATTTATTAATATGCGCCAAATAATATTTACCCAATTTTGCACCAATCGATGGGGAATATTCATAAAGGGAAATTTGTATTGTTCACTGATTTTCAGCTTCAACATAAAGCAATTTATAGCGGTACTCTACAGGTTATAAAATCGCAAATGCTATAAAATTTAGTAAAGACAGTCAGTTACGCCGCGCCGCGTATGCGAAATACTACTCTGTCAATGACAGCAGAACAAAGGCCAGATTACACACAAAAAGTGAGAGAACAGGCCGGCTATTATATCCATTGCTAGTGAAACTACATGGCAATGAAATACGACCGAGTTACAGAAGGAATAGCGTTAGTATATAGCATTTTTATGATAAAATTTAGTCTTCAATTATGCCGGAAAGTTAGAAAACCCTTTCAGAGTGAGAAATCGCGAAAACTGAAGCAACATCAGCATCTTATTTCGCAATAACAATTCCACAAAACTCTATGTCACGTTAATAAACAGTTTTTTTCACTTGCTGCTAAAACATATTTTGTTCATACATGACCACGGTATAGTAATAACTCTATGTGAGGGGGAGAGAGAGAGAGTTTGAGAAAAATTATCTTTTTAGTAACACGAATAAATGACTTATCTTCCTATACTTCAAATTTGACAAACAACAATTTTTTGATAGATAAGAAATAAAAACAACTTCATGTGCATTGGGGAATTCTAATTGCGCAGTTTATCAACGAGTAAACAAAATGGGAATGGCGAGGTTTCATCATTTATTAAACTCTAAAGTTCAAGTTGGCATCGGCTATACACCTCTCTCAATCCAATCCCGTATTATATTAGTTGTTTTAATGTGCCTGTGCATTTGTAAGATTCGCTGACAAATGAAGTAATTAGATATGAAATAAAATCTTCAAACAGAGTAAAACAATATGCACAGATAACACAAGCAAACAGTGATGTGGAACTTGTTTGATCCTCATGTATAGTTTCTGTGCGCCTCTCCCGCACCAAGCTCTCTCTCACTGTCGGTGTCGTCGCCACTCTTCCGGCGACTTCAGCCTGCCACGACTCCACAACTTCCAGTACTGCAAGGCCTTTCAAGCGGCTTCTTCTCTTCCTTTTCTGACGGTTCAGTTCCGGGCCGCATGGTTGCGTCCGAACATCCCAAGGAACTCGAAGATGCATCGCGGGTTTGATCGTACTACGTCGTCGAATGATGGGCGTCCGATGGTTTTGAGTCTCTCTCTATCATACTGAGAGCAGAAGAAGAGAAGATGCTCGGTGGATTTCTCTACATGGGGCAGTAGTCACAGAGCGGACTCTCTATCTTCCTGATGAAGTGAAGGAACTTCTTAGTGACTGTTAAATTGGCAGTCCGCGCCTGATGGATAGTTACGGTCTCGCTCCGCGTTAGGCTGGCCTCCACGTCTGTACTTAGGTTCCAGTTCCATCTTCTCCTGTACTCGCTCCCGAAGTCCGCCTTGTTCCTCCGCCGGTTCGTTCGTTCGTTGATCCTGGCCGCTTATATAGTTGCAAGGACGTCTCCTGGTTACCCTAGAGACTCGGGCTCCAGCTTGCCAATCTCTACCAAGAAGTGGGCTACATTCCTATCATCTTGCAGATCTTCTTCCTTCATATCTATCCCGAAGACTTCTCTTCGTTTCCTCTCCCATCTTGGACATTTCAGCATGATATGCTCTACACTTTCTCCCTCTTCTCCGCATTCCTCACACATAGCACCTATACAGTCCTCGTTAGTGCATCCCTCACAGACAGTGTTCACTGCCAAACCAATTCTGTGTCGATAATTTTCGCTCTACAGCCGGTCGGCGGGCAAGCTTGCTGGGCTCTTGCGTTGCTCTGTCTGCCATCCTGTCGGCCTCCTCGTTACTCTCGAGCACACAGTGGGCTGGTATGGACTGAAAGTGGATGTGACTGAAGGGTGTCTAGTTTCCTCCATAGTCGTGTTGTTAGGTTGTTCTTCGAGCCGACTGACTGTCGGTGAATATGCTCATCCTGCGGCCGAGCTTAGCTCACTTCGCAACCTCGTGGAGGGCTGCCTCAATAACGCTGAGTTCCGCGCGGAAGTTGGAACAATATCTGCCGGCGGCAACACGTCCACAGGAATTCGTCAAGTCGCCCAGGTCTTCCAATCTCCAGCCTCCTCTTTAACTCACCCGCTGTACACGACCAGATGTGCTCTAGGTCCTCCAGACCTTCGCCATACCTCATGCAGCTGCCATCATCTCTCTCACCGAAATCTCTGACAACAATCGGCCAGCTCGCTGCTGTGACTTGTCCTCAACCTGCTCCAGCTCGCCTCCTTTTCTTCCCTGACACCACCATTGTATACTTTCTTGCTCCTCGTGTGGGTTCACTTTATGCGGGTACATGCATTCACGCTGTCATACATACAAACAGCCTCGCTCTGGAACCCTCGCTCCGCACTCTTGTTTCCACAAAGACCAGAATGCCCCAGGGCCCATATCAGAAGCACCGCTTTTCCTCTCTCACAGAGCACACTCAACCGAGCATGGATATACACAATCTATGTCTCTCCAATTATTCAAACGATACCACTTCAACACTCCTGGTATTGGTAACGTCAAAGAGAAAAGGAAAGGTTTGGCAATACCGGAATGAATCGAGTACATAGCAGATCCACTAAATAACCCATTCTGGACAATCTCGACATGATACTGCATAGGCCGCAACTCCACACTGCGGCGACCTGAGCATCTGTTAGCATTGCACTCTCCGTGTGGGAACTTCTTCTGCACGCAGAAAACCTTTGCTGTGTTGACTTCAAACCTTTCGACCAATTGGTCACTAATATTACAAATAGTGGCAAAATTGTTTTAAAGATAAAGTAAGAAAGGTACGACATTATTCTTACCTTGTCATTTACTATCCATTCGCGATCTTCTTTGCTCGGTGTTCCCAATACTTTCAGAATCAAAGAAAGCTGGTCAACATCTGTTAAGTGTCGAGTTAAGGAGATGAATACCAGAAACGTTATTTGATATGGGTGAATACTGCATATACATGTATATACACATTGTTTAAGATATCCTTTAGTTAGACAAAAAATTTAAACTAATCGGTTAACGAAAAGCGGAGTGTACACGAACGACGAAACTAAGTCCCCGTAAGTCAAATGTTGAACAACAGCTCATAATACTAATGGCCCAGTTAAAGGACGGACAAATCAGACTATTTTCAGAAATGGTGTAGAGTACTGCATATGAGTATAAATTTTAACATCGTAGGTACCAGCGTTCAATTGTCGCACATTGTTTAGCTAAAGTATACATAGACTGTATGTGGTATATATAATTTCGGTCAATAACAAAATATAGAGATGGCTCGCATTTTGAGATTGAACGAAATAAACCGTATATACCACAAAAAATGCCAAAGTTATTCGAAATTTCACAAAATTAGTCCCTGAAAAATAGAGGCTTCTTTGCTTGTAATGGTGTCGCATAATTGCCTTTTCTCTTAACGCGTTTGATTTTGTACAAAGCTGCCTGGAATTTCCTGCCATCTCTGCCTCCACACACATCTCATCAACAGGGTTTCAATGTCATTCTCTAACTTTTTTCTTTTTCTTTTCAATTCGGTCAACTCCACCTCGTCAACAATTTATTTTTAGCACCCTATGAAATCCATTGATATTTCCCCGGACGCGTACACAAACTGGTTAACGGATTTAAGGGTTTGAAGAAAATCCCTGTAAGAGTTTTTGGCTTTACTTCTGAATCTATAGCGAGCGCGTCATCAAAATATCGTCAGTGAAAGAAGAGTGGAAGTGTGACGTTGCTACCGGAAAGACGCATAAAATTTGCAACGTGTTTCTGGACATTTCTCACTTCATCAGGGATTAACACAACGGACTAAATTCAATGGCACTTGGACTAAATAGACCCTGAAAGAACCATTACAGAAAGCTTCATATGTGTATAACAGTGAAGCCTTGTTAATCCGGACTCCGGTAATCCGAAAACGTCGCAATCCGGACAAATTTGTCTGAGAATGGAATTCGGCAATGCAATTTCTTCATTAATCTGGAAATTAAATACGGGAACACACGGTCGAGTTTGCTAAAAAAATCTGATTCATTAATCCGGATGGGAAACCAGGCGCGATCACAGATTTTTATAAATACGCTTGGATAACTTGCTGCCAGGAGGCCGGCAATGTGGAGGATGATGATGAGCCGCGGAAGGGCGTCACCAACATCGAGGCAAGGAAGCCCTACTTCGAGGTATAGTCCACCTCGGATGATGAGACAAACAGGAAGTTCCTGGATTCGATGTGGGACAAGTCAGTATGTTGGTGATGGATAGATTGTGTGCATCGAAGCAACGTAAAATGACAGACTTTTACAAGCATGTTCAATGTTAAAAATTACGGGTGTACTTGTACTTGTTCGGTGCATTTCGAATTTGATATAATTTTTTTACAAACTTCGCAGTAAATAGATACTTCTGCTCATTAAATTGTACTCGAAAATGAGACAAAAGAAATCCGAAGTACACTGTGGATTTACGGAATAATAAAAATGGATTATATTTTGTAGTGTTTTAGCAAGATAGACTTTCTTCATTTGCTAATAGACTGCGATGGACGTTACAATTGCTCTGGGATATCTCGTATAGAAATGAAGATGCTGGTTTGACCGCTAATAGCATATGCATACACGGATGATATTCAATTAATAGAGAAATAGTGATTCATTATAGTCCGAACAATTCATTAATCTGGATTTTTTCTGGCAACCAAAGCATCCGATTAACGAGGTTTCACCGTACACTGAAGTTCAGCTGAATAGCTCCGTCCTGGGAGATTATGAATAAGATTGAAAGACAATTTGTTCGACTATAAGTAAGCGAAAAACTTAAAACTTCTTTCATCTCTCACTACGGCGCAGCCTTGGGTGAAGAGCAGAAGAAATTAGGAAATATAATCAAGGATTGCACTTTTTAGGAGTGCACGTTTGTAGCTCGAATGATAACTGAACCTGGGAAGAAATGCGGCTTCTATCAAGTGAGAGAAGAAGAGGAAAGGACTGATAACTGATATGCTAGAAAATCAATAAAGAAAGGCTTTTAAGAATAAAAGTGTGGCGTATATACGCTAGGTAATTAAGCGGCCAAACTCTATACAATACATTTGTGTAACATTCTTCTCCCAAACCCATCTTCATGTTCTCTCCGAATTTATTTTTGTATAACCTTCACAAGTGCTTTTGCCGCATGGCTGTTGGTTCGGAATTCATTGCATTTTCTGCTATTAGCCCTTTCTATGCGATGGATATTGGGATAAGTCTTTGTTCTTTGTACTCCATTATCTAGGATCTTGTTACACAAATGGAGTATAGAGCTTGTCAGCTAAGCCTCTCCAGTTCTCATAGAGTTCTGTAACGATCCTACTATTCCAGTCTACAGGGAAAACTAGAACATCTCCACTATAAGTGCTTCTTTTACCACTTTATCTACATGATAGTCATAGAAAGAGACTATGTCATCACCCTTATGGTCCGCAGTATAAGAGCATACGCTTCTCCTACTCAAATTCATTAATTTCCCACAAATTATACAGTCCCTCATAAGAGCTTCATTATAATTATATCCTATATAGAGGTTTTTATTATCCAGAAATTGTTCAATGTTGGATTATGAAGCAATTTCCGGCCATAACCACCGGCGTTTATACATGATTGACCCCAGATTACCTTTCAATTCTTTTTTGCAAGACAACGATGCTTCGTCTTCTTAGAAGTTTTCCCATATATACTGAATATCTCGCTGACTTCTGGAGTAGCCGCCTAGTTCACCAGACCTAACACACCTGGACCTTTTCCTATGGGGCGTTTAAAGAATGCAGTGTACGCACATAAACTACGAATAATTGCAGAGACCAAGCAGTGCATTTAGCTCGGAAGGATAAAAAATACTCCAAAATACCTGCAAGTTTACCGAAACGATGTGTGACGCTTCGGACACTGTTGGATGAAAATAGATGAAACTTTGAACACTTATGAATTGTAAAAATAGAAAATGGTGCGTATAACATTTACATATAAGAAAGAGTTTGTTCTCTTCTTTGCTCCTATGGTTACTATTATTATACGGGTTCGGTTACTTTTGGCGCACCCTGTATAATAGGAGTTTGATTTATTACGTTTGTCTCTTTAGCTAAGTTAAATATTTAATCGTTTATGAAGAGCGCAATTTTTTAATCATTAACCTCTTAATGTTAACTATAGATGAACAGTTGCATTGAAAACTAGTTTATCTAGATACATCGTTTCAAGTGTCCTCGTATATGATATTGCGACCTAAGGATGACCCCTATGTTTTTCTGTGACTTCTATCAACTGTGACGTTTGTTGTGAGCTGTGACCTTCTCTCCTACTATAGATTACAAAAACAACATTCAGTTCTTTCCACAGGATCAATATGCATACAGACGATGAACTCCCAAATTGCCCGATATTTTCATTCTCCATCTAGCTGGCAGGCCTTTCATGTCGCAGTCTCCACATTCGGGCTCATTTATCACGCCAAAACCCGAGTTACCCGACCGCACAGTTCACAGGGTAAACAAACAGCCAGCCAGCCAGCCAGCCGCTTGAGAAGAGCAGTGAAAACATCCTCTCTATTCTTCAAGGGTTAACTAACCACTTCCCGGCCTTCCTCACCGCGTGCCAGCCGCACAAAGACTCAAAAGTACACGCACACATGCTCTGTTTACAAACACAACTGCCCCATGATTGCTGTAGACACTATGGAGACTGGGAGCCATACTCATTTCTCACTATACAATCGTATCACGTGTACGTCATGGTCGAGGACACCTCCATCACATTTCGACTACTTATGCTAGTCCGTCATACTCTATCGTGGGAAATTTGTCTTTGTACTCCCGGACAATTAATTCGGTGAAATAGAACCTGCCTAAAAAACTATAGGAAAAACAACGAAAGGTGAAGCGGCGTAGGATCTCAGTAGACTATTAGAGCCTTTGGCGTGAAATTAACTGATATTCAAACAGGTTTGCTTTTAGATATAAGTAAATAAATATATTGAGAAAGCGTTCGATCGAGTCAACTGGAAAATCTTAATGGATACAGTGTATCCGATACACTCAAAATTATCGGGATAGAAGACTTATCGAAGATCTATATATGAATCAAACGGCTATCATCAGGATAAAAAATGCAGAATCAGAACCAGCAGTGATTAGACAAGGAGTACCACAAGGATGTCTTCTGTCCTACTGTTGTTCTCAATATACACAGAAAGAATGATGATAGAAGCACTGGACATATAGAAGAAGGAAAAAAGTAGGGGGTGAACTAATCAAAGATATCAGATTCGGAGATAATCAATCATTAACTGCAGATACAGAAAAAGGACTACAAACACTATTATAGACAACCTGAATAGCACAGCTGCAAAACACAATATGAAAATAAATATAAAGAAAACCAAAATAATGCGGATCTGGAAATCGGAAAATGATAAGATGACCATAAAATTATAAAATAAAGAATTAGAACAAGTGAAAAGTTTCAAATACCTATAGGTTCAATTATCACATAAGATGGTAAATACCATGAGGAAATATGAACAAGAATTGCCAAGGCTAAGCAAGCATTTACTAAACGAAGCTAATTGCTCACCAAAGGGTTGAACATAGAAACTAAGAAGAAAATAGTCAAATCAATAATATGAAGTGTAGCCATTTATGGATCACAAACATGAAAGTGATAAGAAAACATTCGAAATGTGGATATGGAAAAGAATGCAGAGAATATCATGGCAGGGTCGGAAAACCAACGAAGAGACAAAATAAAGACGCAATTTACTTCAGACTATATTGAAACGGAAGAAGAACTGGATAGGTCACATCTTAAGAAAAGATAGCCTCATGAAAACAATCATCGAATGACGATTTTGTGGAAAACGTGGACGAGGAAGGCTAAGAAAAGGCATACTAACAGAATTAAATACAGATTCATATGAGAATCTAGAAGATGAACCAGAAAATCAAACGCAGTGGAGAAATTCGATGCCATAAACGTGAACCTGTTTGACAAAATACAGAACACTCGATAGATAGATATTTATCACCGGAATTTATATTTAGACGCTACTTAATACTTTCGGACAGGGCAAATTCCAGCTACTTGTCGCAATGAGCCGACTCATAAAAATATAAATGGCAGTGTAAAGTGTTTAAATTATCGTCAAAGATCAAGGCAACTAATTAGAAAATTAGCCGAGAAATAAATTTTGGTTCTTTATAGCCCACAAATGTAAAGACAGCACTTATTTGAAAAGTTGCCGCCTTTCTTGTCAGTTGAAAAAGTCATTTTGTTTATTGTAAGTGCTTTTCGTGTCAAGATTGATGTACCACTTGGTTTCAAAGTCAGGGACTCAAAAAGTCCGACGTCGGGGAGAAAATCAGATAGTTAATATAAATATAAAAAATTGATATGTTTTGAAAACATATTCATTAACTAGGCTAATAAACTAAAACCGTATACATGTATTAAGTAGCATTCGACCACTACAACTGCTATAAGTGAAGCTAAATTATATAGCTGGCCAGTTATGCCCATGCCTACAGCCGAAGGTACGGGATGGGACCCAGAGCTGCACCGTCAATACCCAATTCACACCTACCCAAACGACCAACAGCCCCAACACTTTTTTCTATATATAGCGCAAGTCATTCAACTCAACCCTACAAAAAATGGAGCGTTTCTATAAATAAATCTGGGGGCTTATTCTCCCTCCTCATTTTCCCGACTTTGTCAGAATTTCCCTATATACAGACAATATGCACTTTCCTCTGGCGGCTAAATTCAGGGTTTGCTATGGTTGTACTGTCCCTACGGCAGTTGCCCCCTGGACTGGGGTGTCCACTGAGACTATGAGAGTGCCATGGACCCAGTGGGGGAGTGCCCAGAGTATAGAGTATATATTGCTGTTGTTAATGATGGTGAACTTCCTAGAGATAGCTAATTATCTAGTAAGAGGAAAGAGGAAAGAGAATGTCGTTATATTTTGGCAAAAACCACGGAGTTCTTCCCCAGAACCGGTTATGTGGCGGGCACGACATGACCCTATCTCTGTCAGACAAGGTAGACCGCTGGCGATGCAGAAGAAATTTTTTGGAAAATGGGGGTGGAGGAAAAGAGCCTAAATCTGATAATAGTCGATGCGCAACGTAAATTCAAATTTCAAACGTTCAAATGCCTTGAACTCCAGTCGAGGAGGCCTGACAGCGAATCTCAACTATAATACACGACTTGTCTCGTCCTGATTAGTAAGTCAAGCCAGGAGCTCCGAAATAATTTCACCACAGCGTATTAAAGGCATCGCGCCATCACATGCAATGACAAAATCATTTGTTGTAGTAAGTCAAGCAGGGTTCGCCTTCACTTACGTACACCTGATGAGTCCCAATCAGGACGAAATTAGTCGTGTACCAAAGTTGGGCCGGAAAATTTGAGATCCCCAGCCAGTCCTCTCGCCTAGGTAAAAAACAGTTGTATTTATTTTATTAATCGGTTGGTATAATTGCAAGACAAGGATACTTAGTACGTGACAATCAACTGTATGAAGCTAATTTTTAGTCCAGAGACTTCCCATACAGCAATCGACAGTGAATTTAATTTTTTTGGATTTTTCATTTGATGAACTTACATGCTACTCGATGATGTGTCCAGATTCTATGTGGCAAATAATTAATTACCAAAAAACAATGAACCACGCGTATTGTCACGTTCAATATGATAATATATATTAAAGTACATAACACGCAGGATACCTGTATCAGACAAGCAGCATTACAGTCTGAAACAGACGTACGCTATACATACACTGGATCTAAACAATTGAAAAACACTTCACACAAGCCAGCATAAGAAGAGTGTCTGAAACCCATACGACGACAAATGACAGAGATAACACGGGAAGACGTGGTCGAACTATGTGTGTATTAGTACACACATGTGAATGATTGCTCGACTATACTAACAAAAGGAATCACAGCATATCGGATTGATTTCGTTTTTGCAGGCTATTACATATGTACTGTATACGCGCAACACTGCCACCCTCAATAATTTCACCTCAGCGGGAGGCGTATAAGTCGATCAACTAACTGCGAAGTACTATGGTGAATCAAATATCATGGGAACGCGACCAGCAACTATCATAATCAAATCAGAGGTGTGCTTGCATATTCATTCGCGTTTCTCGACAATCCAACTGACCATCAGATTCACCGAATTAACTCAATACGAAAAGTGAACGCGTTTATTTACTACAACAGGCAGTGGAAATGTACGCTGTACTGTCTGGGAGGAAAGCACGCATAAAATATTACAGCGGTGTATTCTGCTCGGATTTCAGCAATGCGCATGCACAATTACAGATTATTCTTTGCTCCCAGGCAGCCTTTTTCCCTCTCTCCTCCCTCTCTCAGTATTTTTCTTTCTTGTTTCTCTAGCTCCTCTCGGTTTCTTGCATTCTCTTTTCACGCAGTATTTCTCTCGTTCTTTCGCGGTCTCTTTGTCTTCCGCACTCTCTCTCTCTCTCGCTGGCGCGTGCCTTCAACCGGCAATTAGAAAAACATCAATAACTATATTTTGGATTCAAATTTAGAAATAACGCTTTGAAATTCGACGTAGTGCACTATATAATAATTCAACACAGTTCACCAGGACGATGTGTCTGAGCGGCTTTTAAATTCGATCATATTCGGCAAAAAATATGGCACAGTTTTATTTCCCGCTTGCGTTGGCGAATGTTCAAGGATATTTACACACCATATATATGAGTTTAATTAACGCACACGAAGACGGGAGGAATTATTCCGAAGCCACAAGAGCATTATCGATCATGCGATCTCTGTATACCACACTCCATCATTGGCAAACACGTTGGGGGCGAATATGTAGTTCAAAGAAGAGGAGGCACACACGTGGGGCGAATCTGTGGTTCAAAGAAGAGGAGGCACACACATTTTAAAAGTCTATTTCTTAAACACTTTCGATTGCACAAGTCTCCGACAGGGAAATATCGATTTCTAAAAATAGTTTACCAACACTGAAATGGTATTTTGTAGAAAACCACTGTCTACAAAACTGCTGGTCAGTGGTTCCCCAAACAGATAATATTTGAGAACGGCATACAATGAGAATAAACAAGGACCAATAAGTCCAATGATACGTCCTCGTACGCTTCTATTGACAAACCGAGAGACATACCTTTTTATAAAGATGCGAGGATGGTTTAATACCTGCCTACCTGTTTATACCAAATTTCAAACTAAAACCAATCTCAAAACGTTCAGTATTGCTGCATGCTATACTACTAGAAGTGTGAAAATAATAAATGCGTACGCATCTATTTTCAAGATTCATATTATGGCAGCATATGGTTTAGGTAGGCAAAATAGAAGAGTAAGGCGGCTACAAGAACTCAGTAAACAAAGAGGATTGACGTTGACAAATAATTGGCATGAGCAACCAAAGAAAGGAATATATATTTGGAAAGCTAAGCACCCGGAGACAGAGAAGGCTATCAGACTGATTACAACCTATAGATGATGAAGGCTGTCCCGACCGAATGTTTCCGGTGATTGAGCGGCGGTGTTTAGTTCTAGGCGTTATTGATTTGATTTCCTGCGTCAGAGAGGCGGAGCGGAGGTGAGCGATTCTCTATCAGAAATTGAGTAGAACACCGTGAGCGTCGAATACATGCACAGATGTCAGAGAGCTGAACGAAAAGCGAACTTGCCTCGACTGAAGTAACCGAGCACAAGGCAACGCGACTCCCCACTGCAGTAACTGAGCACAAGGCGACACAACTTCGACTCCAGAGTGTCGAGTACAAGAACCCTGACTGTGACAAAGGCAAAAATAAAATTATGAAAACCACAGGAAAACTACATCAAAGAAATACGGAATTTAGAAAACCTGAACGAATTCAAAGGAGTTTGGGACTGCATAACAAGTCTAGAAGGAGATATTGAGACGCAAGGGGAGGTAATCCAGAAGAAAATACAGTAAGGGATAGAGCAGAAGGATACAAAGCGGGTCAAGGAGCAACGAAGGCTCGGTTCACCTGGTGAACTTCTCCTTCCCCGTTCTACCCGTTGCGAACTTTCGCGCCTTCGCTGCAACGGGCATTCCACCC
>JAUYWV010098854.1:0-13731 GCA_032274565.1 Nematoplana nigrocapitula | reverse complement strand
TCGTCTCCAGTAACGACCCCGCCGTATCCGCGCCGGATGGGTGCGGGCAAGGCGCGGCCCGGAGGCGAAGAAGAAGAGGTGGAGCCACTGGGGAAGGTGAACTGGGAACCCCAGATGGTGAGGAAAGTGGAGGAGAGGCTGGGGGTTGCAGGAGTTGCATTTCGAGCGGGTTAAAGAGGTGCAGGTAAGGTGGAGCCATGAAGTACAGACAGAGAATTGAACCGCATATGTGTTGAAAGGTACATTGCAGCTGCAAGCACTGATGGATGTCCGCACAGAGGAGAAGGATGAGAATGAGGAGACGGGTGAAGCAAGAGCGGTAATTGAAGGGAAGGATTGTGGAAGAGGGCTGGAGTTTAACCTACAGTTAAAGAAAAACCCTCTGAGACGGGTGGGAGCCGCCAGTCACGGACAGCCCGGGAGGTTTGGAGGTTCATTTCGGCCCGATGTTGAGTTCCCTCGGGGTCCCCGCTACCCCGTAGTGGCGGACATCCGTTAGTCGCCAAGCGACCCACGCGGCGTAAAAACATAATTCAGGACCCATTTGGTCGCTGTTCTTGAGATGCAGCCTTTGTGGTATGAAAGTCTATAGGCAGGGATGGTTTCCTGTTTGAGTTTCGTGCCTTCATTGGCGAGCGATCTACCTCTTCGTTCTATGGGATCGCGCAGTTGGGCGATAATCCATTGGATTGTAATGGGCCTTCTGGTAGCGAGTGTGTTGACTTTTTCCTAAATCTCATGGCAGGACCTTTCATATTGTTCTGTACTATGTTTGACGACTTCCGACTGGGAGTCTGGGCAAATTATGTAGCCTTGGATTTTGCTTAAGCTTCAATAACTTCTAAGCTTTTTCTTAAGGTCGATTGTGACCTCACTCAATGTAGTAATGTTTATAGACAAAGGAAGCTAATAATGCCAATAATATATTTTGTCTACTACTTGAGTAAGAATTCCCTTCCATATTTTAATTTGGTTTTGCCGGCATCGACATAAATGAAGACATTGACTCCAACGCATAACATGGAACGTCCCACTCCCATGATATACTGAGCCGCAAATCAACATCTATGATCCTGACCCTGACAGTGTTCATTTATGTTAGAAAGTGTGAGATTAATGAAATAATTACTTACCGTCGTTGACTACAGAAAAGAGTTTTCAAATACCGTCGGAATATAATTTTAACTGGTGTGCAAACGCTTTTTAAACACCATAAATGCCAAGATGAGTAGACACAAATGTCGAAATGTACGAATGTATGTCTTATTGGAAACAAATCTCCATCTTCCTTTGTTTTCTAGACCTGTTTTCTCCAAGCCTTCCTGGGTCGTAATTTGCAACACATCGCCACCCTCCGTCGTGACCATCTTCCAGTCTATACCGCCAATGGGATGTCTGTATATACGGAGGAGAAGTGGCTATTGCTCCACGAAATCGACTGTGCCAGAGGAGAACAGATGACTCAAGAGGAAGCCCTGTCCGCCGATGTTGCTTGTCTCCTTTACGACATCACGAACCCAGAGTCATTCAAGTATATCGCTGATCTTTATTTGGTATGTTAATTCGAGCGAAGTTTGCCATTTCTCTGATTTCATTTCACCGTATGTACTCAAAAGCATTAGAATCACGAAAATTTCGTCGTGTGTTTGCAAGTCGAAAAAAACAGGTTTGTAAACTTTTTGTGTTATAGTCGAGAGGTCTGACAACTGTTAAATCAATGCAGAAACCTGTTAGTTTTGAGCATGCTACATAATCCAATAACGAGTTCAGTTGAATTCCACAAGGTGCGAAATATTCACCATTTTCACTACGAGAACTGGTTTCAAACAGCCGCAGGAACCGCTCGGAACCTTCCTGGAATCCAGCAGAAGCGTGCCAGTGCTGATACAGAATGACACCGCCTAGTGACAATGGACTTTTCACAATTGGCGTACAGCAAGGAGACAAGTCCCGACACCTCGTAACCGACTGCCCGTCTCCAGTGGGTTCAAGGTCATGTTGGCAGTTCATTGGCGGCATGAGCAGTGGGGATAGACAAGAGCCGGTTTTTTGGTGAACACTGCAAAGAGACTAGTCAGAATCTCGCGTCAGCGTGGTGGAAGGTAGGCTGATGCTTCTGCACTTCTGCTTCTGTAGTGCAACGCACGTGATGGGATTGGACTGGATCAGCGACTCCCACAGGTCTGTCTTTTTTTAAAACGTGGTTGTGTGAATGCTAACCAGTATAACAGCAAAGTTCTGTTTATGGTTCGCGGCCAAAATAGCACATTCCAGCAGGATACCGCCAGTGTTACAGCAGTTACTCTAGTAGTACAATGGGCGCGCGTCGTGCCCTGCATGACCGGCGATATCTTCGGACTTCTGGGACGAGCTCCAGATACAACTCAATCAAATGCGCGCCAGGCCAGCTGCAATTGTGGCCTTCTGTCAGTCCATTCAGCATGCAGGCATGGCTGCAGATCCCTGTGGTAAGAGTGAACCGGATATCAACACAGTATCCAGATTCGCGTCTACAATCAATGCAAAGGGTGGTCACACCAGGTACTGTCTTTGAAGTCATGTGACTCGTCTGATATCCCAGTTACCTGTTCTTATTATACTGCACTAGAAAGTGTTTAGACTAAATCTTAAAAATAAACGATTTTCTTTCGTTTGAATTTCAATCAAAATTGAGATAAAATTAAGCCTAAGTTCTTCGGGTTTCTAATGCTGTTGAGTATATATAGGTCATGAAACGGTGTGCCGTCATCAGTACCTCCCATATTTTATTTACTTATTTTTTCGCTAATTTAGACCTTCTATCGCGGAACGAGAGTACCCTGTTTGATTGTCGGAACGAAAGCTGAGCAAGTGGAAGTTCCCCAATACTACACCCTTGATCCAACAGAATTCTGTAACAAACATCGTCTCCCATCTGTCCACAAGTTCTCCTGTCTTGGCAAACTCTACGAAGATATCTACTGCAAATTGGCTACCATGGCCAATTATCCGTGAGTATCAACTACTAACTATGGTAAACTAATTGCCCATCGATGAAAACCGTCATGTAAAAAACTGCCAGCTTGTGCCTGTCACAAAAATAATATCTACTTACGAGAGCGTACCTCCTTGTCTTCCACCACTATAGAGTAAAGTTCAGTTACCTCGCTTAACTCGGATCGCTAGGGACTGTGATATATTTTCCAACTAAGCGAAACCAGAGTTTGACGATTTTTGCCATTATTTATTTGCGATATGTATATTTATATTATGTAAAGTACTTGACTTGACGAAGCAGTTCTCAATAGTGGAAGATTTGACA
The DNA here is from genome assembly GCA_032274565.1 of Nematoplana nigrocapitula. NCBI lineage: Eukaryota > Metazoa > Platyhelminthes > Proseriata > Nematoplanidae > Nematoplana > Nematoplana nigrocapitula. Next base: position 10,430 of record JAUYWV010098854.1, on the reverse strand, counting down.
TCATCCCACGAAGCATTGAGAGCAAAGATGGCGTCGAGGAGTGTCCAGGAGCATTGCAATTTGTCAGCCAAGCAAATAATACCATTCTATCTTAAAGTATCAGCCTCAGTAAGTTGGATACTGTTCCGAACCAAATTAGCAAAGCTTCATCGACATGATATTGCGATCTCGAGTCTGTACGAATTTGGACGATTCTTGCTTTGCCCGAATCTTGTCCTATTTTCTGGCAAATCGCATGCTTTCGGTTTTGTATTAACGTGAGATGCTGTGTCAATTTTTATTTTTTTATTAGTTTCAACATAATCCAAGATGACATTCTTTTCTCCTTACAAGTATTTATCTCAACTTTACGTAGTTTTGGAGCTGACATGACATGACTTGAGGCTGATAAATATTAAGACAACTGTGCAGACAGACGAATAGTGGTTGGCTGCAACGAAGATATTGGAGAGTTAAATCAATAGGTGATTGGAATTATCCGAGTTAGAGATGGCAAATTTTACAGCATATGAGCTGGTCTACATAACTAATTAACTGAGTTAACTACAGGGTTGGTGCGGCGTCCCTAAAATTCTGGATTTTTAAAAAATGTGAATAAGTCCTGGAATTTTGTCATAGACCTCTCCAAAGTTGTTTAATACAATTTTAAATCCGAAATCTAAAATTTTCAGAATAATTTCACATAAAAAATCATTATGTAAGTTAATTTTTATATATAAATTTGTTAAGAAAATTCCTGGCGGATGGATGATAAAGGTTGAAAAAACAGACAAGACGCGAAAGTTTATAATCTCTATTGTGAGGTTGGTGAGCTAAAGCTGAAGAGAAAAACGTTGCGGGCGGAGGATAAGGCGCAGCACACGCTGAGATACTGTAGCTAAATCCAATGCACTGAGAAGGTCGGCTAAGTGTAAAAAAGAAGTTGTGGAATTGAATAGTTACTGTAATTGAGAATAAATTAATAAGAATTAGTAACCCTTCAGATTATTGCACCTGTTTATCATTTGACATATGACTTTTTAAGAATAATACACTTGTTCATTTTATACTCGTACATGCAAATAAATGTCTAATTTCTTTTAATTTAATTTGATAAATGAAAAATATGGTAAACTAAATGTTACAAAATCCTAGAATTTTATTTTCTAGAAACCGCACCAACCCTGTATGTAGAAATCCGACTTAAACAAGGTCGACAGTATATCGCGAAAATGCAATAGAGGAGTTTTGACAGGCAACAGATGGTTCATAATCCATGTTCGCCTTACGGCTTTGGCGTCGATAAGTTATTCACTTTTGAAATAATGATGCACGCTATTTGGATTTTCAATGTAATGCAGTGTATTGCCTGAGCAGTAGGAAACCTGTTTGTCAGTGGCAGTATTCTAATGTGCGGATTAAAGTAACACAACTAGTGAAGTCTTCTTTTACACAATCATTTTTTTTAAAAGTCAGCTTTAACTATTTAGCATAGAAGTGTGCAGTGGAATTTTAACTTTTACTTACAGACATCTACGTGGAATGCAACTTACCCAGGGCGACTATGCCTGGAAATTCACTCTGGCTGCTACTGTGCTGGCTGGCTTTGGTTTTGTCGCCTTCCGTATGGCCAAAACGCATCTGTGAGAGCAAAATTGGTCCCCAAATAGCAGACAAGCGGACTTATGTGGCCATCTTTTTACACCCGGCTTTATCTGGGCTTTCATTGGCATTTTCTGTAATTATAATGACTACAACACAATTTTAGCTAGTGTTTTTATTCTACTGCCACTGATCTGGACCGCAGTAGAGTATGGGAAACTTGTGTGCGAATAGTAAGTACGATTTAGATGTGTACTTACTTATTATTATGACCTTATGTTGTTTTTCACTATTATTAGACCAGTATGTGGCTAATGACAAAAATTATGTAGCTGTAACTTTTTTACTTTATTGGTTTTGAAATATGAAACATTCAACATGTTCCTCTTTGTTATTCGCAGCGTAGTACTGGGTGCTCTGGTCAGGCATTCTGTTGATACCTAATAACGTTTGATAATCGATAAGGTGGAAACGATTCCTCGAGTATAACGGATAAATTTACCGAGAGGTCGCAGTGGTCGTAATTAAGACCGCTATAATCGCTTGTGTAGCAGATAATTGAAAAAGTAGGAAAAATAGATGACCAAATAAACTGATTTATTTAAAACTTTAATAAAATATGGAACATGCTACCATTACCAAGAGTTTATATAAATGTCAGAAAGAAAGCTAAAAGTACACCGTTAAACACCCAATCCATAATGAGCTGAAGTGAATGATGATGACAGGCGGGGATAAAACAAATTCAAATATTCACACGTGCACAGAGGGTAGAAAGACGAAATGTTGCAAGTGACTACATTTTCAAACAATGTTAACTAGTTCGTAACATAAAATTGCATTATATTCCCATTGTTGCATCATACACACGTCGTACAATCAAACAACTCAATAAAATACATAACATAATAATAATCCACATAATAATTTTCTCTTCGCGACCACGAGTAGATTGATTGGACGCGATTTCGTCAATTTCATTAGATGGTGAGGTGGTGTGAGGAATAGAAATCGATTCACTCGACACAGAAGCCACTTCGCGCTGCCGTATACTGCTCTCAATAACGACCGCAGCATCGTCTTCCAGTTCAGGAGAATCTTGGTTTGCAGACGCACTAACGGGAGCAGCAGAAGTAGTTGGCGAGGATGCAGCTGTCGGTTGATTTGTGGAGGTCGAAGGCGATGGATCCCCTGAGATTTGCGGTTTAATGCCTTTTACCTACAATATCATATGTAGGCAATTGACAAATATATTCAGATAGTAGATGGCAGTCTAGACCCTTCATTATTCCCTTATAGATATGCAAGTGTAATTGAAAACTTTCAAATAACGTACGTGTACATACGTTTGATATATACAGCAGTAAAACAAGAACCTATATTTCAATTATACAAACTGATGTGACAGTATGAGGGAAATTCCAATGATATGTGCAATAAGCTATATAACACTTAAATGGTAGGTAAAAAGAATAACGATTTGCAAAGTATTTCATATAAAGTACAAAATGACAATGCCGGTGTTTTCTTTCTTAAAATTCTCTTGCATATGTCGTTTTCTCTGTTCCACTTTCCTTCAACAAATTCACCTTATTTTTGGTTTGTTGCTGATGATGACATCTTTTTTCCTTCTCTAGGCACTTCTTCTGTGGGACCATCAAAGTTGTTCGGGCTCATTCCTTAAGTCGTCTGATGTCACCTTCACGCGGTGAGAGTTGTCTGTCCTATAAGCTGGTACATCGCGGAGAGCCAGCCAGTGCATGAGGATCAGTGAAAGTCACGGAGCTCCCATCCCCGTGTATAATAGGCTGCACAGAATGGGAGCCTCGCAGGGGCATGTAAACAGCGCCGTAGCCTCGACGCTAAAGGTGCCCCTTGGGCGGTTCTCCCGTGACAAGTTTTGCGTCTCCGCAGATCTTTCCTGTGAGCCTAATATGGGTGCGTCATACAAGCCATTGTTGTACGCGTCCCAGAGTGTAAAATTTACGACCTGACGGCAGACTTTTATGGTCCATTTGGGGCCGGCCTGGACGGTACGAAAGATTCAACCAAATGACACCTTGTGCACACGGAGAATCTCCCCTTTTGGCTTCTAATTTAGTGACGCGCACTTGTATATAATAGCAGTTGAATGAAATTCAGCATGGGATGTATAGCATGAAGAAATACAACTCACTTCCTGAGGGGTGAAATTCTGGAAAACTACGGGAGTTAACAGCATTGTTAGTCGCTGATAAATTGTCGACTCAAAGGAGAATAATATTAAGTACACGGACAAGGGATATAAATATAAAAAAGTGATTAAACACGAAAAGATGTACCAATTACCTTTATATGCGAGTACCTTATCAACGAATATTGACAAATTGAGCTCTTCAGTCGCATAACAGCAGTAAAGAAAGGCTGTGAAGATGTCATCTCAACGTAAATCGTGATAGGGTTTCAGAAAGTGCAAGACTATATACAGTACATCAGAGCGCATCTGAACAAATGTTAAAGTCATCGCACAACGACGGATGGTTGTTTCACTATTGTTTGCACTACATATGATGCATAAAACACAGCTAGGTACGATATCCTAATGAGCACTCGGGTGAATATAGGACTGAGACAACAAGTTTCGTGGATTTGGTGCAGCACTGTTAAAAAGGAAAGTGTCGTTGAGATCTGTAGAATGGCCAGCGCTCAACCGGTAGAGATTATACCACTCAGGTCTGCCGCAAGGTTCCTCCCTTTCAACGGTACTTTTCAACGTATATACGGCGGCAATCACATACCAATTCGAAGCCCCCGTGGTTTCAAGCTTTGCCGATTATGTCTTGGTCTACACTCATGGTCTCAGAAAAGTGCGTTAGGTAATCGCAGATAAAGTTCAGCGTGAGCTTGACAGAATCGGGCGGTGGTGCAACGAGTTCAACGGAAGCATTCACTCAGATAAGGCGTGTATGATGTGGTTCTCGCTTGTTAACGATATCATTATCCAGGGTGAAATTAGCTTACTTGGGCTTTTACAGAGTTGATGGTGTGACAGTGGAGGAGAGCTCGTGCGAGACACATCTTACAACATCAAGCATGACTGTGTTTGAAGGTCAAAGCAATCACAGAAGCCCTTCAGTGGCTGAGGAGTTGCCCACAACAAAGAGCAATATTTGTCATTGACTCAATGAGTACCTGAGCGAAGGCAATGAAGAAAAGTATGTATGCTATCTGGAAAGAATCAATAATGAGTAGTGGTCTTGTTAATATCAACCGGATCTTCTACCCCAGACACTCTGGTGTAATAGGCAATGAGAGAGCAGAAGCAGAGATAGGTCGCGGACTCATACTTGAACCTGTCACAGTGATTGTATTGCAGATAGATTGAGGAATCCTACACCCTCTCAAGATAGCTAGAGAATGGAGAGCAGCAGGGAGACCCAACGACCTGAGTTGGCCGATGCGACGGATAGTCAACCAGCTCCTTGTTTGAGACGGTAAACATGACGACACTTACATTGTCAATGCAGTGGAGAGGTGAGTCCGCATGGATGGAGATTTGTTGTGGAAAACATTAAGGTTGTTTCGCCTAAATGCAGAGGCGTTTGGTCTGAATTCTATGTGTAAAACCAACAAATGTATTATACGGTCTTCCAAACGGAGTTACTAATAATATATTAATACCAAAGATAAAATAATTATGGGAAAATGCCGCAGTGGCTTTTCTTTGTGTATATAAACAAATCAGATCTTTCATGGATTTCATGAATAGCACTTGGCTACATGCCTGTTCAAGCCATTCCGTAAAGCTAAGCGGAGGTGGTAGCGCGGCTGGTCCTCCTGCGGGCAAACCCCAAGCTCCGAAAAGAGGCAGTTGCTGAGCTTGGCCAGATTGACTCCAAGGAAAGCATTGGTATGGTAGGGGTTGGGACACATTTGAGGGTGTAGAGGTTATCGGAGTTGCTTCTGGGGTAACGGATTCAGCTGAGGCTGCTCCAGTCTGTTTCGCTTTTTCACCCTGAAATTGAAAAAAAGGCTTGAGCAACCTAGAATAACGCAGTTTCGGACGCAGATTAAAATCACCTGAAAATCAATCTGCTGAGCAAGATCTCGCGCTTCTAAAGTGTCACGGGTTGAGGCTTCAGTGACGGGACGTAGGTGTGTTTTTGTCTCTCCACAATTAGGACATCGGAAATCTTGAGACCTAGACAAAAAAGGGAGGTACACTTAATTACCAAGATTAAAATACACATGCACGCAGGAAAGTGTAATAAAATTACGTACTTAAATCTGATAATGATTTCCCTTAATCAACTGACGGCATACGAAATAATAAATCAGCATAGGGAAAGCAACGGTCTACTCCGCTCCCCCTATGATTACACCCCACTTACCGGAAAGTTTATTATGGTGAAACTCCGACAAATAATATCTACTAAATCCTTTTTTAAATTTGACAGGATTAATAAAGAAATTTTTATACAAAATCCAGCTATGTGTATTTTCATAAAATGTGAACAGAATAATTTCGTTGTTTCTATAGAGAGAAAACATTCTATTTATATCTATGTACTACAGTACAGTATGATTACAGTATTTCAAGGAAGTGCGTTTTCCAATAAGTGGGTTTCCGATGGGTTCCGGTAAGTGGGTTGCCACCCCCCCCCATTGGTGTAGCACAAATCGTGCCAATACATGCCACGTTTGAACATTTTTTAAACTATATACAATCTTGTTATCATCGCTGCCAATCTGTCGCAATTTTACTTTGGAGAAAGTTCAAGTAGCGTGAATCTTACTGCACTGTATGAAGAACACGTCTTAGTAGAGTAGGGTAATGGCATGGAAATTCAATGGTGATATGATATGATCACTGCTTCCTATTAATTTTATCCATTGACTTATTAATTATATAAGAAATATTATAATACAATAACATTTATGAATCTTTCACCCTAATGGAGTCATGGAGAATAAAGTTAAAATAGTCAGTCAAAGGCATTGAAAAAGATAGATTTCTGGAATAATAACACTAAATGAAGCACAAAATATACTACAGTACAGTATGTAAATCTATTCATTTAGTTTCTTCAGAAGATAATTCAATCACTAAAACGATAAATATATAATAAAAATAAATAATCATATTACTGCACAATGATTCATTCATATGTCAATAGCATACTATCATCATGATCATAGGGTGGTAATCCTCTCTACTTTGTATCCACACATTTCTGTCTTTTGCAATGCGGCTCCATGTTGGTCCTACATATAGCGTATTAGGTCATCTTGCCATTTTGTTCCAGATCGGCCTGGGGATCTTTAGTGTCCACGTGGGACCCATTCTGTCACTCGTGTTGTCTGTTTGTCTTGCCACGTGTCCTGCCAATCGGTGTTTATTTTGTCTCACGTACTGGATGATGTCTATGGCATCAGTTTACTGGCGAATTCAACTAAGATTGAATTTTTACGGACGAACCAATATACTTTGATCACTAAAATCGATAAAATGAAGAGAGAAATGAATGACCTCATCACCCTGAAATAATAACAATCAAAATCTATTGGATACAACAATAGGGGGTAGGACTGGAGTGAGAGGGGTGTGTTTTTAAGTGCAGTAGAACACAACGATTACATCTCTCAGATTGACAGTTGTTCTCGAGTGCGACTCTCGTAACACAAACAACTTCGTACAGGTTTCACGCTATCTGAACTCGCGACAGAATGAAAGCGGCGATGACCGGTTACATGTGGGTCACAAAATGTTGGCACGTCAGAAGGGAAAGGTGGGGTGAGGAAAGTGGTGGTTGATCGTTTCTTTTTTCTACTACTACCCATATATATATACGTATGTTTAGCTTCGTTTTTATTTGAAAGAGAAATTACACTCACAGTTTTGCCAGTTTCGTGCGTTCCTCTTTCGAGCAGTCCAGAGAACCTATAGCCCCATTGCCGTGAGTCGGCATAAAACCAATCATTGCGAGCAAAGCAGTCCGGATTGACCAAGAGGGACGCCAAGATTCAGGATGATAACCAGAAATGCTCAAACATATTTTACGATTGGTTTCAAACCTCCCGTTGGGCTACAAAATCAAAACGTCATATTTACAAAAATGAAGCTATAATTCAAACTGATATTAAACTATTATTTTAAACATATTTTAACACTACCGTCTGGTTTTCGTAACACCATCGGAAAGAACGCACAAATAGGAAATTTTAAACCAGATACTGTAAATATAAAAGACAGTATCTCTACTTATACAATGGTTACGTAATATTTTTTTAAATTCAAGAGTTCTGATCATTCTATAAATTGTAAAACCGTGATAAAGGTGTTTGTGACAAACAATTCACATTCAAAGTTGCAATTCGTAAAATCTGGATAATCGTATCTGAGATTTTAACTAACTTTTTGCATGTCATAGTAAAGTGATAAATAAGAAAAAGTGAAATGTTAAGTCTCGAGTGATTTTAGTTCTATGACATTTAAAGATTTTGATAACGCTATAGATGAAGTATGTTGTTTACCAAATGGAATCTTTTTAATACATCAAAAACTAAGCTAGCTACACAACCAGGAAATATGTAACTGGTAGTTGTATACTAATGAATCATTTAAAAAAAGGCGAATCACAGAAACGATCGCTTAATAGTGATTTACTATGTACACTAAAGCTCTTTAAATTAAATCTTCATTTGTTTTATTAAGCCGCATTTGCTTAAAGATTATAAATAACCTGAAAAGTGGCAGGTCTATTTTTCATGAAATGCAAGTCTAGATTATAAAAAGACATTTCATTGGACTGTTTATTTAAATAATAAACTATGCCTTTAAAATTTGTAAAATATTTCTGATATTTCATAATTATTATAAATACGGCAAACCTAATCTACGTATAGTATATATTAATTTTACTCAATAATAATATAAAGTGGCTGTTCATTAAAGAATTACAACTTATTAATAAATAGAATGCATCTTAGGTGGAAGAGTGTCTATTTGATTGATCTATACAGTACATTAACTTACAGTCATCAGCATAATATTAGGTGGTTTCATTGGGTAGTCTGTTGGCAGAAGGATACGACCATGATAGATACCACCATGAAATTCAGTATCATCTGGACCTCGGATTGTGAAATGCCATTCAAATAGATTATCCTGATAGGAGGGAAATGAAATAACGTTTGAAAATAATTATTTGTCCAAATACAGTGTGTGCCAAAAGTAACTGAACCTGTATAAATATTAATAAAAAACCATCGGAGCAAAAAAGAATACCCTTATTTATAATAAACATACATTTCTTTACAAATCTTATGTGTTGGCATATAGCTTCTGAATTGTTCCTCAATGCTTTGGGTTTAGTTACTTTCAGGTCACCTAGTAATAAACATGAAATATAGTTCAGAGTAATTTACAAAGACTTCATGTTATCAACATACTTTCATTTTTTGATTTGATAAAACTATTATATATACAATATATACCAGGTGTTTCATAAAAAAGATAGGAAACTAAATGTGAATAACTTTAAAGCCATCAACCGATTTTAACAAGTTTGGTGTCTTTTGATAGCAGACATTTGTACTTTTTTCATAACAATTTTCATAATTTAAATTTAAAAGTTATAGCTTATAGATCAGATTATCCTATTTGTCTCAAATTTCAATATGAATAAAAGCAACGTATCAGACAAAACTTTAATAAAATAAACGAGTAATAAGGCATGATACGAAATATGAAAGTTTGCATCATTTAACAGTGCTTTAAACCTAACTGGCGTCCCTCCAGATCAATACAAAGCTCTAAACGACCGTAAAAGGCATTCACTGCTTCACAAACCTGAGCCATGGCATTGTCACGAATCCATTGAAATTCGGTGACAATCCTGCCCATCAGATCAAACATATCAGTCACTGGTCCCAACTCGAAACGATAAACTCTGTCCTTCCCAAATCCCCACAGAAAGAAATCGCAGGGGTTGAGGTCGGGAGAACGAGGCGGCCATTCAATTGGAAGAAAACGGCTCACAACGCGATCATCAAACGTATCTTGAATAAAACGACGAAGAAGACAATCCAGAAACAAACGAGCTGCTTCACATCGAAAGATCATGTCTGAATTGGACAGTTTCTGCACAGGAATTGGTCTGTAAGGATACAGTTTTAATGATTTTTTGCGCTGCAGCAAAGTTACAGAAATATCCAAATCTCAGCTGCCCTGGCGAAGAGACATCTTGGGATGTTCCTGAATTTTATGTCATCACTCTTAAGGCATTGTCCTCAGTAACCACCGATTTGGGGCGACCACTCTTGCCTTTGTTACATGGACAAATGGTTCCTTTTGCGGTCAGGTTTTGTACAACTCGTCGGATGTCACTGTCTTCTGCACGGGGACAATGAATATGATTCTTTTTAAACCACGTGTAAAACTTTCGCGCAGCAATAGTAAAATACTTATTATTAGCAAAATAAAATTCGATTTGTTTCATACACTGTTCTTGGTTGTATTTCATATTGAAATTTGAGACAAATAGGGTAATCTGATCGATAAGCTATAACAATTAAATTTAAATTATGAAATTTGTTATGAAAAAAAGTACAAATGTCTGCTATCAAACGACACCAAACTTGTTAAAATCGGTCGATGACTTTAAAAGTTATTCACATTTAGTTTCCTATCTTTTTTATGAAACACCTGTTAAAGTATAGCCTATCTATAATTAGAGAAATGTATGTATGTGGGTATGTCTGACCGGTATTTTTCTCCAAACTCTCTTTTCTGATTTGCATGATTGATGACTCAAAAGAATGCTACGCCAATGGGTAACATGGGAAAAATAGCCACGAGATGCAAAATT
>JAUYWV010098843.1:0-13732 GCA_032274565.1 Nematoplana nigrocapitula | reverse complement strand
TCTGACAATCAATTATACACTAATACCAAAATAGCATAATCATATCAGTATACTGTGAAAAGATGAAGTGTATAGATAAGGAAATAAAAAAGTTACAAGCATTTAAAAATCGTAACACCTTTTTGAAGCACCCTGTATACAAAAGGGGTACATTGACCTTATCTCGGATTTGGGCTACTCTTTGCTCATCCACATTCGCGCAGTGTCATGCGACTGGTGTTGATTGTGACCAATCGATCGATTTAAAGTAAATCTATGAATAGAAAATGTTCCTTCGATATTTTACGAAAAGATAAATATTGTAATTATAATAATTACTATTATTTTATAGGAAATTTTACTGGTGTGAGGAGAGAGGGGGGGGGGAAGGACGAATTGAATGCAAGGAATTTTCACGTATCTTTATTTTCGATTTTCCCGCCGCACGTGTTGCTCCGCCGGTTGAAATTCGAATCAAATCCAACCATAAGAAAAAAAAACACAACAGTCTCTTGTCGAAAGATACTGCTGTTCTCAAATTCGAGAAGAATAATTACTGTAATTATAATATAATCAGTATTCCTTTTTAGGGAAATTTACTGGTGGGGCAAAAGGGGGACAGGTAATTTGTGTGTCTTTGATTTTACATCTGCACACTTGCTGGTATACTGTAACCGTGTCTTCCTATTTACCGACAATCTATAGTATACGCGCCCGCTGCTAGATCCAAATGTTACTAAATAAATATCGCTTGCAAGAAATGTTCAAATTGAAAGATTTGGCAGTCTTTAAAAGGGACTATAAAGAGACCTGATACTCCCACAGCGTTTGTTTAATGACGGGCAGAGAGTTCTGCGCAGGGATTTAGACATTCGTGCAGCGTCTAATGGTTAACGTACAGTGCGCAGTGCGCAGGGTTTCACAATCGCATTCGCGAGATGTTGTCGCGCAGATTCCTTCAAAAGGCGAGCAGTGGGTTGTTGAGTTGTTTCCTCGTTTCGATTCACTCTCACTTTCGCTGATATTAAATAGTGATTGTACTTGGAATTCTGTTGTATGTTTTAGGGTGAAATTATGTGCCAATCTGGCAAATTTTGTTCGAATCATTAATGTAAATTTTTGCGGATTTGTTTATAATATGTTACCAAAAAAATCGACAATTAAATCAATAATGGGAAATGAAATATGACTGTGGTCAGTGGTGATTTCACGGCGACGTAAAGTGTTCTGTATCTCCACGAAATTTCCCTAAGATCGCATATCAAGAACAGTTAGATATGTGACGTACAGTTTTTTGGTAGTCTTGAAAGACCCTAAACAGACCCTTAGAACGGAACCCGCGGCACCCATCTGGATGAAAATGAAAAAGAAACATAGTGACATTCTAAGGGTGAATACACAAAATTTCGACCCTCTCCGATTGATGGTGTATGAGGAGATAGCTAACATAGGGAGAGGACAGACAGACAGTTAATTTTGTTGAAACTCTCCATGTTATCGCATTCCGAGGATTAATTGCTACCCGCTATACTACTACAAGCAGTGTAATAATCTACTTATAAATAGGTCTTGGACATGTGTGTGTGTTTGTTAGCTATCTTCTTCTACATTTTTAACGCTATCATCCCGACTAAGGCACCATTCGACGCAAAAATTTACTAGGCAAGTCATAGTCAAGGTTTCCCAGTGATCAGACCATCGTAGCTACCATGGCGGGACAAAAACCTCTCCTCTAATAAGGAGTATTCGTAGGAATTTGTATTCTGCAGTAGGCGATTGCTGCATTGAAAATCAATATATGCTATACTCACAGAATACTGAATTTGAATTCTAGAGTAGCTGCTAGCTGCAAAGCTAAATCAATATAGTACAGATTAAGAGTCTGAAAACTGTGCCTCCTTAGTATGTTTTTTAAAGTTTGTTTGTTTGATGTTTGTCAGTTTTGTTACGTTGATCAATGGTAGCGCGTGCGTAACACTTTCATGCATGATTGTTTTCCACCCGTATATGTCGTGAGTACTACGCCAAAAGCAGATTCATCTACTGCTTATAAATAGGTGTTGGCTATGTGTGTGGTTTTGTTTGTTCATTATCTTCTTAATCATTTGTAACGCTATCCCCCCGACTAAGGCACCATTCGACGCAGAATTGCACTGGTCAACTCATAATCAAAGTTTTCCAGTGGTCGAAACATCGTAACTACCATGGAGGTGCAAAAACCTCTAATTGAATAACAGTCAATTTTAGATTTTTTTGAAGGCTAGTTAAAATCAATTTTCTCCGGCGAATAAGTTTACAAACTGCCTGCACTTTGCAATAAAGCGAGATCACAATGGAAAGACTCGTAATGTTGTTTGCAAAAAAATACTTTAATCGAAACATCAAGTTGGTGAATGCATGCATATGCTCGCAATAACAATCATCCGTTTTAACATTGTGTTATGTCTATGGACTAAGTTGCTTAAATATAAGTGTTATTGTTTTTTAATATGCTCTGTATTGTTTTAATGAATTATTCTGTCTGAATAGGGTATCTTTGAATTCTTTTGGAGTTTAGGGCGAACATAGGCCTCTTAGCAAAAAATAATTGCTCAATAATGTTTTTTGGCAAGCGAAGCTGCAATGGGTTTCTAGTTATACCAAATATATCTTCGATCTAACAGCTATAATCATTATACTATTGATTATACGATTGTGATATTAATTGCAGGGGATTCTTCAAGAGTTTGGATCTCCGCCATGCTTTTTATTATAATATTTCTTACCTACTTGTCTTTAGGCATGGAAGTTTGTGAAACAATAAAAATTGTAATTACATAGTTTTATTCAGAAATTAAAAATTTTGTCTCCATATTTTCATTCCATTGCCTTCTCTCATAAAAAAGCAATAGGGCCTCCTCCAGCCTAGCTTTCAGATTTTCCGAGAGCAATCGTTTTCGTGCCATTTGTAGTCCCAATTTGAAATACTTTTGGAAGGTCATGTGTGTTATTACTCGAATCACTTCCTCGTTCGTCATATATTTCAAGTATTTTATGAATACATCCTCAAAATTGGTAGATATTTGTCGCGTGTCGACCAATGACTGCCCGGCACATGCGAGAATCCATGCTGCATCATTGACAGCCTCTTTATGAAAATCGATAAAATATATTAAATTATTTGCATCTGGGACACAATTGGCCAGTCGGCATCCCATCAGTTCTTTGATATTCCATCGCAATAAGGTGAACTGTCCCTCATATTTCATGGAAGCCTCCTGCCACCGCCTTTCTCTTTCTGATTTATCGGTGTTGGTGAGATAGTTCGTCAAGGCTGCAATAGCATATAACATATGATTCGCTGACAGTGTAGATTTGACTGGATTGGTTAATCGACTAATGACGTCATCATATATTCTTTGCATATGGCGGGGAGGGCTAGAAATCAATTTGTTGGCGAATTGAAGTGATTCGATGAAGCTTAGCCGTGATATAATATTAGGTTTGATATCTTTATCTAAGCGAAACAATTCATAAAGTTTACCACCCAGACGAGTTATTACTTTTTTATATTTAGATTTTGTCGTTTGAAGGTTGTTCAATATAAAAAATATGGCATATCGTTCTAGTTCACCCATTTGATTATTTTGAATTGCCGCATAGATATGTTCAACTACGGAGCAGTCGAAATCAACTGGGAAGCTTCGCAGAACAATGAAACACTGTAAGAGCAAACCGCTTCGATCAAAGTCTGACAGGTTGTCAGAACGTAATATTTGTTTGTCTGAGCCAGACCAAGTTTCGTCGTAGATTACAACATAGTATCCAAAGTGACCCACATTTAATAGTAAACTGAGTGATGATGATGATGATGTAGTGCTCAAATTTATCGTCAATTTCTGCGAGTTCATTAAAACACATTCCGTGCTATTGTTGACTTTATATGTGAGTGGAATAAGCCACCGAGGTGCTTGACTGCCATATATATTGATCTGTTTGACCGCGATATTCCCAGTATTCATCCTTGACAGAATAAGCTTTGGATAGTACGGCTGATATATCCAAGTTTGCTCAAATTGAATGATATCCGTCGGAGACATTCCTAGATCTTCCAGTAATTTATAATAGGTAGACAATAAAGTTGTAGTCGTACGCCACTTGCTCGCACTACCAAGCAAACTATAAAACACTGCTTTGTAAAGTGTTCTATTATGACGCGCAACGGAAGTTTCAAACAATTTTATCATTGCCGCAGCTTTTCGGGAGTCAATAAGGGGGCAGACGACATTGATAGAGTAATTCGCGTGGTGGCATGACAACGGCCACACTCCACTGTTGCCACTTCTGCTTAGACTCTCTTGCAGATCGATATGAAACAATTGATCTTTAGGGTCGATTAGCGCATAGGCCAAATAGCGAACAATTCCGCGAAAAAACCACCAGTGACTCCAACTGTCCAAAGCCAAGGTTCGCTGCAGATGGCATGCAACTATTGTCTCCGTCAGCGCAACAGTGCTTAGCCGTTCTTGTGTCACTACACTCTCGTTTGGCATATAGAATGCCGTTTGTATATCGACGAAAAGAACATTTTTGGTTGCTGACAGGGGTGCTGTACGTTCGGGAAGAACTACAATAGAAATAGAGCTATCCCCAGGACCAGTTGTCCTGTTAAATCTCAGGGATAGTTCGTCGAACGCGCGAATAAAATCATGATGTCGAACTGTTCCCCGTATAACATTTGGGACGTACGAAACTAGGTCGTAAGGGTTCATTGAATTTTTCAATCGTCGTTTTTCATAAGAATCCTTCGGAAGCAGAGCAAACGCCCATTGGTATACAGAAATTAAAGCCACTCCATCCGTCTTTGAATTGCCATTGTCGATCAGATAAAATGTTTCCGCAGAATTGCATTTAAAATCAATACGAAACATACTGCGGTATCGGGGTGACAAGAAACAGGGCACAAAAGTGTGGGCATAATTTGGGAAGAATTGGGTGGCAAAATAAGTATGTGTTTTTCTAAAAGCTCTATTGACCACTCGAAAGTAGAACCCTGTCCTATCTGTCCTCGGATGCCCTTGAACCCCAAGAATAACTGTGTAGGATCTATTTGGAAACAAGTTCTTAGGTATCTCCACTGTAATAAATTGATCACTTTTTTCTTTCATGTGACTAACTAGGATTTCGAAGTTGCTATTTTGTTGAACAACAATGCTAGAAACGTGCAGCTGTGCTGAAGCATTTAAAGTCAACGATTGCATTCGACATTGGCTAGTAATATTGATTTTTACGAAAACGTTATAGGAAGGAGTTGGGAGGATGGGATTAAGACACATTGACAAGGTGTAGCTGTTGACAATTATACAATCTTTGGATGGAATTATTTCCCAAGACGGTTTTGAAGTGGTCGAGGGTATTGGTGTAGAAGAGGAATATGGATCTGTACGATATATCGTAGAAGTTAATACTGTAGAATAGGCGTCAGTAGTTGTTTGAAGAGGGTGTACGACGTAACCAGTCTCTGAAAAGCTAATGATCATTATCAAAACTGCCATCTCAATCGCAACAATCAAACACATCTGACAAAACGTCACGAAATATCCACGTGAACATATCTTTGGAGGTAGCCTTGTGCTGTGGTATGCCAAGGGAGAACCAGATATGGGGAGATCTGAAGTGGACGCCGCTTTAACGAATTTATCACTCTTCATAATTACTTTATTAATTTGACTGAATTTCTGAAGTAAGTTAGTTCAATTTTCAAATCCATTTAGTATCGATTAGTTGCCTTTATGTGAGTAACTAAAGAGGAAAGTAAGATCATTAAAACATTTATTGGTTGTCTGCTTTACCAGAATATTATGGTGAATGAAATGAACACGAAAAAAGCAACAAGGGAAGCGATATTTCCAAAATGTAAAGTAGTATTAGAAGTGTTCTTTCAGTCCTACTTTTAATGGTGGAGATGGGGGTGAAAATTGGTGAAAGCGGTGAATGTTTGGTGAATTTGGGTGGGCCAGAGTGAGCATAGCCCTTTTTTTGTCTTGGAAACGATAGTGACGGTGGTTTCCGGTTGCCTTCCGTCATGGCTGTTTGTATACAGTACACCATTGGACCGTTTTGGTCTCATCTGCTATATGATGATCTACAAACATCAGTTGACACTTGAAGTGTTCTTCAGGACCCGTTTGCTGCGAACGCTTGGGTGTTCCTGTGTTCACTTCTATTTTATATAGCTGTTTGTTTTCGTCAGTGAATTTGGTAATGAAACGTTTTTCAATCACTACTGCCTTTAAAATGAAAATTAAATAAATGTAAGTAAATAAACTTGGTTTTATTCATATTATTAACTACCGGTACATATTTTAGTAATCAATTTTCGTCCTTTTCGCAGGTGATTGTCATTTAGGCATGTTTTATGAAATCTATATACAAAAAAACAGAAAAATATTTTATGTAAAGCTGTGATTTTTTCCAAGTGTAATTATGGCATCAAAACGTTTTGGTAATTGCCGGAATCAATTAATGAATCAACTTTAAATTACACAAAATCGACTACTGGAACGTTTTACACTACCAAAACTTCCGAAATTGTATTAATATGATTTGCATAAAAATCAGATATACTAAAAGTCTCTAAAAATTACAATCTTAGACTGTTATTGTAAATTCATAGATCATGCCGGTATCACAATGAAAAGGACCCTAATGAATTTCAGTCTTATCTTACAAAATAAATCTATTCATATCTATCCAACGAGACAAAATAACAATATTCACCTAAATTGCAACAAAATTAATATTATTGATAGAGCTTCCATTCTATGGACAATATTCCCTATAATTTAAAATATCTTAAAGAAAGAACTCTATGTATTTTATGTAACTATTACAAAAGTTTTTTTTCCATGGCGGGGTAAAACAACCCGCGTTTTAATCCTCGTCGATATTCAAAATTTGACGTGTTTTGTATTTAAGCGGGATAAAACGCAATGTGTTTTACCCGCCATCGGAAATATACTAACAAGCTTTCTTCAGTAGGATTTTTCTCCATCCCTTGACCATTAAAATAATTGTTGCAGTAACTGGTGTAGTCATTCCAATACTTTCATGTATTGTTGCGCTGTCTTTGGGCAATAAGGTAGATGTAATTTCTTCATAACAACGTTTGAATGCTAGCTGTTACAGTAAATCCATCGATTTATTTCATTCTCTCAAGGTAATTTGAATTTGCCGTGTGTAGAAATTAACTTGCTATAAAGGTCCTTAATATTAATGCTCTACCAGTTTCCTTTACCCCGCTATGGAAAAAAACATAATTCGCAACATAGTGAAAACGTTTAGTTTTACACCTTGGGAAAAAAATACCCCTCAGGCTGCGCTACGCTTTTCCCTCGGGATAATTTTTCCCCGCGGTGTAAAACACGTCTTATTTCACCCTAGTTGCAAAAATAGTTATTATTTCAAATTGCTAACCGCGCGGAAAGACCGAGTATTTATCATTGATCTTGTACTCTTTGGTTTCCAGTTAGATCTCGTTGGAAGCCTCTGGCATCCGTTTGGTGAGAGAGAATTTTAAAAATATATATTTTAGGCGCCAAATTCATGGTATCTGTACTTGTATATGTACGTACATTTTAATGATATTTTTTCCAGGGACAACTAAAAAACAAGTTGTTTTAGTTGTCCCTATTCATTTTCTAAACTCTCACCAATACAATAAATTTTATTTTATCATAATTTTATTATTAAATAAAGTCTCGTTATATGCTTCGACGTTAAACACGGAGTTGTCAATTGACAACCGCTTCTCAAACTATCAGTTTTGGCAATGGTTTGATATAGGTTTTGATAGGATTGCACCTCCAGAACTTCACTCAAGGACGCCCTTATAGGAATCTCTGAGGGCTTATCGATTTTCTTTCATCCAATCCTATTAGCCCACTCGCGAACTCCTCTCTTTCTCTCTACAATTCTAATACGCAAAACTGCCACATGGCGTAAATTAACCAAAATCTAAATATAACAGTTGACTCTTTTCTCTAAGGTATGGTATATTGAAGGTAGGGAAGACGGAAGTTTTCTCCGTTCAAATCAATTGTTCAATAACGAGCAAGATAACAGTTTTTTGGTGTGGAATGAATGCAACTATGTTCCACAAATTTGACGACTACATCTACTATCTGCACGGAGGCTTTCTGCTGTTGGTCAGTATACTTGGGATTCTTGGCAATGGAACGGTATTGTGGATTTTCTATGGGTAGGTTGATATAATTATTATATTTTATAATTTACTATATCGGCTATTTCTGAATTTTTACAACTCATGAACAATTTTGGCATCTTTCACATTCCATGCCAAGATAGTTGGGCAGATCAAATAGTTAAACTTTGGCAAATCATCGTTGAAAACTATCCCAGTCAATAAATAAATAAATAAATAGATAAATGTCCAGGAAATTCCATGCCTGCCACGAACAGAACTACATACAAGACTTAAAATGTGTCCCGCTGGGAGATTACTTTGCAACATGACAATGCGCGACCTCATACGGCATTGACAGTTCGGCAATGGCTTGAGAGTGACCATGTTTCTCTGGTCAAACAGCCACCATACTCACCCGACTTCAACCTCATGGATCGATACATTTTCGTAATTACGAGGTTTACAGGCGCAACGATAATTTTGGGTCTTCCGTTGATGTGTCAAACAATGTTCAACACTTTCTGCAATCGCTGACGCAACCGCAGTTACAGAAAGAACTGGATCAGCTCAAAGCGCATCTCGCCAGGGTCATCGAAGAAAATGGAAATTACGTATTGTAATGTTCAGAGACTACGTATTGTAATGTTCAGAGACTACGTACTGTAATTTTCAGAATTGTGCAAAAATGGATAAATATTATTTTCTTAAGAATAACGAACTTTTTTTTGTCGACCCCTATACATACATACTGTACATACATTCATAGCAAAGACACAAACAAGACTTAATATGTGACAGTGTCACATGTTGATCCCAGTCACACCTCGCCCGACCACTACTTCTAATCATTAGAAAGATACTGTAATTATTCTACTTTATGACACTTCTATCCACAACTGCTAGTTTTAGATAATGTTTAAATTTGTGCATTGCAGAACTATTGAAGCTAAATCGTTTTTCAATGAAATTCTGCAACCCCTTTAGGCAATACTTTTATCTTTCTTTGCATATAATATGGTGGGAAAATGTTCCTTTTTTTAGAATGCGTAAGTTGCAGTATTTGGGTAGAAAGGCAACTGGTGTGCCTATGTTGCTCTTTTTTATTTGATAAAGTGTATTTTAGTCAGATAGTTACAGCACATGTTATGTCGTTGCTTGAGTTTATGTCAAATAGAGCATGTTCCCAGTTTGCTTATGATACCAAATAGTTCCATATACGCCGCGCAAACCCTGATTTGCAATTCAGGACGAGATTAGTAAGAAAAAATATAATAACAAAATTAAAACGCCTCTTATTATGAATATATGATTGATATATAAATACTATTTATGGCACACGCAGAACATCTACATTAATTTATTTGGGCCGATATAACTATAACATAATCAGTGTTTCTTTCTGTCCTGCAGACATTGCTTCACTACTCGATTGTGTTGATATATACATATGTGTGGATGTTTCTGTTGGTCTGTGTGCCTGGAAAAGTGTCATAAAGTAGCAGAGGATTATCTTTCAAATGATTCCAAGTACTGATCGGGCGAGGTGATGACTGGGATCAACATGTGACACTGTCACATATTAATTCTTGTTTGGTCTCACTGCATGTTGCCTTTTATTCCGATTGGAGTATTTGTAAGCCAATAATAATTCAGTAGACAAACATCGTACATGTTTATATATGTGTGTACAGTGCTGTATATGAATGCACAGTGTAGACTTGTAGACTATACTGCACGGTTTTTCATAAGTCGCTCCTATATAAGATTATGCCAAACGCAACGCTGTTTTTTGGATTCTCGTTCGAACTACCAGCTGTGAATGGAATCTATAGGGTAATTTTAGTCCTAGGATTTGTAGGGAACTTTGTTATCCTGGCCAGCCTAATCAAACAGAGTTTGTCTTCGCCCTTAACTTCTATGTTACTCAAATTTCAGTCAGCAGTGGACAGTTTGGTCTGCCTAACATCATTTGTATCGCTTTATTTCCTAAACAATATCAAATTTGGAATCCGTTTTCTCGACGTCGCCTACTGCCACATTTGGTCGAGTCAGTTCGTATTCTGGTTCTTTGTGATGTGCAGTAACCAATGTCTGATGTGTATTGCTGTGGACCGCTACTGGGCAGTCGTACGAGCTCAATATTATAAACGGAATCAGAAGCTCCGCGGTGGTCTGAAAATTGGCTATATTCTCATTTCCTCATTACTCTTGGCCGGACCAATTGTTGACATGGTGTCCTATACGGATGATAACACGTGTTATGATCACTATTCGAATAATATGGCTAGACGACCCTACTACATAGCTTGGATTACGATTTGGTACATTTTCAACTATGTCATGCCGGTAGCTGTGTTTGCTGCTCTCTATGGCAAGATCATTTACGTCCTCACTCGAAGGAGAATAAATCAACAACATCAGCAACAGCAGGACAGTTCGATGAGTCGATCCACTATAGAATTCACAAAGACGGTAATTGTGGTCACTGTCCTATTCTTTCTCTTTGTAAGTGTGGACAACTTTTCCAACTATTTGGGCATGCTGGGCCTTCTCGAGACAAATCTGTTCAACTTGCTTTACACTTTGGGCCTGCTTTGCGTAGCTTGCAACAGTGCTATCAATCCGTATGTCTATCTCCTGCTAATGAAGTCATTTCGCAGAAAGATGATCCAGCTGGTTTTATGTCGACGGAGTAATGCCGTCGATTCCAATGTTACGCAGGAGTAATGTAGCGCGGGTGGTGATCGACTGCATGGTTTTCAACTGAATTATTTCCATTTCACACTTCAATCAATAAATGTGTGTATGTGTGAGAGAGAGAAATTTCATTTTGTTTCTTTGCGTATTTCTTTTGTGCATATGGTACTGACTGAATCAATACTTTTACCACCCCGAGTTTATTAATCTCCTCACGGCAAAATAATCAGATTCACGGTAATTTCATACAATATAGCAAAATCTAACGTTAGATTATTTTGAGTGTAGTTACGTCCTGATTGGGACTCATCAAGTGTACGCAAGAGAAGGCGAAATATATAATCATTTTTGTTGTTTTTCTTTCGTCCAATTCCCAAAACATTCGATTTTATAAAAATAATTATTCTGTTTTTTGTCTTTAACAATATCTTTAGATAATTGAAGTGTAAATTTCCCCATATTTCTCATTGAGTTTAACTAAGTAAGATGTGTACGTGACCGTTGACATACATGCACACATGAACATACAGAGAGACATTGAGTCAAAAATACGTAATTAGCTTCGTTAATATAGAAAACTTTGGTAAGGAGAATGATTTAAATAAAAACAAAAATTCAGACCCTATGAAATTCATGTAATTGTAGAAAACTTTTCGATTATATCACATAATCTTCATCAGCAAATTAAAAATTGAGAGTAATCAAATGTTACAGCAAATAAGAAATACGTGGAAATTAAAACACAGAATTCAGAAACACAGAAGTAAATCTAAAAATACTTAACGTAAAAGGAAACGCATTGATTACCCAACTGAGCGTTTAATTTAGGTTGGGTTCTTTTAATACACGAGGTTTCAGAAATACGAAGATCAAAATCACTCTTACAAATTGTTAAACATTTTTATAGCTATTGATATCGTAAGAATTGGAACACTGAAGGCAAGTTAACAGGTTGTCCAAACTTGGCATCAAGAAAAGACTTATGACACACCTGTTGAAAAATGAAAAGGATAGCCATTCAAGACAAAAATACTTCTAAGATTATCAATCTCAGTATGGCAAAGTTTCCAAGTTGAACAAATTACAATATATCTGTGTGGAAAACATCATATAAGACATTTTTTTAAAAATATAATAAAATTTAAAATAATAAAGAATAAATGACAAAATTTTATAATTTATAAAAATGAATAGAAAAGCAATTTATTAATTAAATATCAACATCCAATTAAATATAGAAACAAATACATATATCTTTCAAAATAATAAAGATAATATAGAAAACTATTTTTATACACAAATTGTTGTACATTTAACATAAATTTAATGAAAAATTAATTATATGCATATTTATAAATGGAATATATTTCATTTAAAAAATTAATATTGATATTAATGTATAAATAAAAAAAACATCTTTATTACATGGAGAATTTAAAGATTTTCAAAAAATAAATAATCTTGTTGGAACTATTTAAAATGTACATATACAAAAATCAAACTTAATATAAGACAACACAAAAATACTAAATAATATTAATTAAAGATTACAAGTATCATATGTCTTCATCTTTTCGAAATAAATGGAAACGTATTTTGTTATTCGGGAACGTATCAAATTTACTATAATGTTTATTGTTGCAGCCAAATGCTGAACAAGACGAGATTTTAAGTCGGACAAATATGAAATGGTATACATAATAATATCAAATAAATTTAAAACAAATCAAATGAAAATGAAAAATTATAGCGCTACACTAAGTAAGAAATAAAAATATGTCTTAAATTTACGTTTAAAACTTTAAAAAGAAGTATTTTGCTATTTTTCATCATTGCGTAGAGAAATAATTTTTATTAAAAAAATTACCAAATTCTGTATAGAGTCCATAGCAACCACCTTAGAGACGGAACTCTTTGTATACATAACTACAACTATTAATTAATAACAACACAATGGTAATAATCTCAATGGAGAAATCTTTTTGCAAATATAATTACAGGTTGATTATTACGTTTGAGCAATTTTGCAGAGTCAACTATTTTTTAATTCACCAGTAGCAAAAGATACAGATTTCCGAACTTGGGGAGTTGACAATATCCTTACAATTTCTTTCTTTTCATTTGATGTCTGTACGACAGATTTTGTTGCTATTTGTTCATTTTTCCAATTAAAATTATTTTTCATTCTCAATCCAGAGCCTCCAGCTTCGGCAAAATCGCTAGCCGACGAACGTCTGAAACAATGTCCTGTATATCTGGAAGGATTTGTTAATCTCAAATACGTTTCAATTCCAATTCCAATCTTCTGTATAGCGTAAATAACTTGAATTATTATTTTTAATCTAAAACTCTTGAAAAGGCGCCCGTCGAAAACACCACATCTTTGCAGCTCCGCAATGTATTGTGAGATTATTTCACTGCCTTCTTGAATAACATTGAACTTGTTTTTTATGCATTCACCGTGTTGTTTGGATACAGAATATTGTATCCAATAGCCAGCTGTCTATTGTAGACAATACTCATTCTCATGCTCTTATTATGTTGATCGTGTTCGTTTTATTCATGTCATATTCATATCTATCATGTCCTTGTCATGTCATGTTCTGTACTCATTGTTGTACCCTTATATTACTTATGAGCTCTCTCTTTATGTTTCAGTGAGCCTCGTCATTGTTCCAACAAATAGACTTCGTTCTTATCTATGACGAGGCCTTGCTGATTTCACAAGGATGCCTATCATTGAATGCCCAATCCCCGACTGCGACTACGCAACAGCGGATGTCGACAGCATCATTGGCCCGACTTGGGAAACGCCTTCTCGTGGCGTCGGGCGTCGCTCCCCGATGGGGGGTACGAAGTTTCCCGCATGAC
>JAUYWV010098821.1:0-13735 GCA_032274565.1 Nematoplana nigrocapitula | reverse complement strand
TTCCTCTAATATACTTCAGTGAACAAAAGTAGACTATCAGTTTAGCTGCATATGGAAGTGAATGTGACGGTGCCACATGTTGATCTCAGTCACCAGGTCGCCTGGTCAATATAGTTGGAATCCTTTGAAAGACAATCAGGTTATTCCATGATACTTTTCGTCGAAATTCAACATTTATCAAACTCGGATCAATATGCATATGAGTGCACTAATACATTTTAATATCTTGCTTGTTTAACCCTTCCGAACCTGGGTGAGAGGCGTTTTCTATAGTGGACTCCGGTAGGTCTTTCTTATCTGTCAATTTAGTAAATTCCTCATTAGTAGTGAGGTGCAATATGAATAGTTCCCATTGGATCTTTACTTCATCGGACTCAGTGTAGCACGCGTCCTCTGCTGGAGGACAACCTTACTCTGGTTGCTTCTGGACCCTCTACTCAAACCTCATTCCAAAAGAGAAGTTCGATCCTTGCGGTTTATCTTTCGAGACAAAGACTATTGTACTTCTTTCGCCCCTAAAATCGTGGATGGCGGGAAACCTGAAATCGTCATGTATTGCAACAAATCAAAAGAAAGTGCAAGATTACTTCTACTATCGCCGTACAAACCGATAGCCCATAGTGTTGTTCTACGTACGACACACTGGATCAATATAGCAGTGTGCAATGAATGCCCACGTCCTTTTCAACGAACGAAGTCCTCGTGTACCGCGTGCCACCCGGAGATGACATTCTGAACTTTTTTCTTGAATCGTTGCATGCCAATCGTAAGACAAATACAAAGATTTTTAATTTAAAGGCATTATATATATGTACAGTACATAATCCATAGTAGGTATTGTAATGTGAGTTAATAAGTAGTGAATTTAAATTTAGTCAGGTTAATAAGTAGAAATCGATACCGTATATAATGAATTATGTAATTATGTCAGATATCGGTTGTTTTTCTCAGGAAATGTACTTATTAACCTCAGGCCTTCGACCTTCGGTTAATGAAGGTAGATTTCCTTCGAAAAGCAACCAATATCTCTTATATATTTCAGCATTTGAAAGATGGGGATGTTTGAATTCATCTCGATGTCTGATTGTTTGCTATATAGCTGCATATGTTTCGATACTCTTCCAAACCTACTGCACACACATACGCGCGGAGACACCTACGACGAAAATAAATGGCTACTTTTTATTAAAACAAACCCGACGTATTTCTGCAGATAACCACAGTAATGTAAAGTAATGGGAAAATCAATAAAATTGAGGAGTCTCCTATGTGAGATCAATGACCGATAAAAAAATTCCGCAACTTCTCTCGTTTATAGATAATATATTCCTCTTTCTTTGCTGTAATATCGTAGGAAAATATTCAATATTGTTCTTTTCGAGGGGCAATTTGCATTTTCTTTTTATGCTTATTTGGGTAGAAAGTCAACTGATGTGCCTATGCCGCAGTGTTTCACTCGATAAAGTGTATTTTAGCCATATACGCCGTGCGAGTTGGCAATTGGGATCAACATGTCACATCGTCACATATTAATTAAGTCTTGTGTTTTGATTTTGCATCTATGTAATTCCCCAAGAACACTTGACATGCCTGCGTACCGTTAAAGTCTACTCGCCTTACCAAGTGATGACTGTGTTGCCGATTATTTTGTTTTCTGTGATTCGTCAGGATATGCGTATACTGCGTAGAGTGGAATTTAGGAAAACAACATTTTAATGGAAATTCAGGGACAATGCATCTCTACTCCAAATACTTTATCCGCTTAGAACAACCAACTTAAATGCCGACTAAAAATAACTCACTTAGTGTCCCTCGGTACTCTCCCCAGTTTTGTCCCGAAGTCAAATAATCCGCAAAAAGTGTGTTTATAATTAGGACACAACAGTGGAAAGCAACCCGAGTTACTTCTGCTCTCTCGTTCCCCCCCCCTCTCTCTTCGCGCATTGATTCTATGATGTTGATGCGAAGGGAGTTTGAGGAAGTAGAGTAATAGTGAGTGACTTCAGAGAAGACATAGATGAATCTAATTTTGTTCCGCTCTCTCTCTCTCTCTCTCTCTCTCTCTCTCTATGGTGGTGTCCCTTCATGGGTGTGGTCCCACGTACCTAGGTGCTTCCATCTTTTATCTCTCCGATCGATTCTTCCTCCTCATCCAATCGCTAGACTTCCGCCCTGCTCGCCACGCCACAATTCATCATCTTCTCTCCAGGCTTACACATCAAGGTGGAAGATTCTCGCCATTCCACATGCACTACCGTACCATCCATTCATCAAGTCATCCATCTGTGTATATAGATCTCTCCGGCATGAAGGCAAACTGCCAATAAATCCTCCTGTATACAGTACATCACAAACAAAACCCCCATATATCGGTATCTCTAGTGTACCTATTGAGAAATGGAAGGTGGTGCGAGGTTGGAACTCTTTACTTCGATTTTTTCCTCTTTCTCCCACCTCACAAATTCTTTTCCATCACTCACTCTCTGTGCTTGTTTGTTTTTCATTCGGGAAATTTGCCCTCAAAGTCACCCCCTGGAGGGGTTACTTACAGTAAAGGTAGACAGAAAATACTCTTACGTCAGCCCATATAGAGTTGAGAACGGGCTGTCGAAGGCCACTCCCTAACGGTGAAAGTTTCCTGTTACCAACTATACACTCTTGCACTATCTACTTAATTAATAATGCAACAGTCGACGCCTTTGCCGATATCTTCCGCAAGACTTCATCCTATATTTTATTAGATAAAAACGTTTTAATAATACAATTAAACCGGGCGGGAAAACCCCAACTGAAATTCTAATTGCAACACCTTTCCCGGTCATCGTTTTTCGTCCAGTCAGGCAGTCATGTCCTATTACGTGACCAAAGAATTTGTGTGAATAGCATCGGCTTTGTTTTCAGCTGTTGGAGCCCTGGAAAGTATGAAATATAATAAATTAATATTTTTCCCGAACATAAACATTAATAATTTGAAAAGAAGAATCATATAGGGACCTCTGAGGCCCCCTCGGTAGTTAACACGACGTTAGAAGGCTATCCCAGAGACGTTGTAGGCAGTAGTTGCACCATTCATCGCCGACATGGCTCTCCACTCACATCTGTTCTTTGCTCTGTCACACAGGGATTCCAGACTACTTTCAAGCCTCTTAGTGAGGGATATACAGTATTTATATAAAAATATAGTTGCGACAGCTAAAATCTATTTTTTTAATTGAGTCACTTATAGAAAAAAATATCTTTAATAATGAAAAAATACAAGAAGCCTTTTATATGCACTGCTATGGAAATATTTTCCACATAAAAAATAAATAAAATACTGTAAGTCAGATAGATTGCGTCTGATCCACATTGTGAAATGAATCTCAGTCAATTGATTAGGAAGTATTCTTTATCAGTTCGCGATATGGTTTATGCTTGTATTTATTCGTTTGTGAGTTGTGCATTTGCACAATCAGTTGGCACGAAAATCAAAATCAGCGTCATGATAGAGAAAATGAATATTGAGTAAAGTCTACTCACACAACAATTGCGAAGTAGAGAATTAAGATCAAAATAAATTAATATTAAAATGTGAAATTTGTGGTTGAAGTCACAGCATAATTTTCAAATTGAAAAGGATCAAACGCTGGTAAACCGCGCTTTATCTATTTCCTCTGACGAATATTTAGAAGTCGAGTTGAAGACTATCGAGTCTCTTTTACTGAAAAGCGACTACCCGCTTCACTCATTTCGCCGTTATATTGACGATATGAGAAAGAAATTTCCACCTGCACAATATGAAAAGAAGAAGAATTTCCTTAAGATGCCCTTTATTAAGTGGTTTTCTTCTCGAAACCTCACTCCATTTGCTCCCCTGGTGGCAAGGATAATATCTCAGCGACACTCCTGGTGCAATGTTAACATCTCAACGACATCCGTATTCTCTAAATACAAATGTAGCTGTGATTCTTCTACTTCTTTGCCCCAGGGATGAGCCCACGATCTCCCGGAGGAAGGCCTGGATGGCTTTGACGTTCTCGTGGAGGGTAGAGATGGGGTGGAGTGGAACCGTCAATGTGTTTGATGCGGGCAGCGGACCAAGCAGGGCAGATCAATAGGAGATGTTCCATAGTCTCCTTGCAGCCACAGCTCTCACAGTAGGTGGAGGTGTTGTTAAGGAGTCCTTTGAGGTCTGCCGTAAATGTAGATTTTTCAGTGCGGACTTTGTGGATTGTAGTGCGCTCTTTCTCAGTCAGGGTGGAGGCGATCTCTTCAGGGAGGAGAAAGCCGGATGTAACCATCCAGTGCTAGAGGGCGGTGGATGTGTCGTCCTTGTTCGGTTCTATCCAGCGGGTGTTCTTCCAGGAGACTTCTATCGTTCTTAGGATGGCAGATTTGGCGGAGTTGAGGTCTATCTCATAGTTCGTTTGTGCCATGAGAGAGCCTTCTCTAGCGATGACGTCGACCGCTTCATTATTTTCAATGCCGAGATGCGCTGGTATCCATTGGAGAAGGAAGTGCCAACCTAGCACTGAGAGAGATTGAAGAGAAGAGACGATCTCTGAGATGGAGGACTTGAGATTGTCTTCTGGATTGTTCGCGATGGTTGCGAGGAGGGATTGTAGCTGTGCAGAGCATGTCGGTCGCACTGCAGGATTACTCTTCGAACGCACAAGTAAGAAAGATCAAACCATTTTTACATATCGCTCTTCATCTACAGTCGCATCCAGCCTGTCTGCCGAATGATAGAGACGACGACTCTTCCGGGTTTCAGATTTTAGAAAAAGCCTGCGCAACCACAAAACCTTGGAAGATTTAGAAGCCATCTGGATTAAAAGACTATCACTTTAACCCCCAAATTTAACTTTATAATCTCCTGTTATTTCTAATTTTATCGCTATTTTATTATATTATCTTAATTCACTACTTTGCAATTATTGTGTGAGTAGATTTTATCGATTTTCAGGTCGTTGTTGTTGATAGACACCATTACACTTTAAGTTTCAATCACGATGCTAATTCTCTTAAATTGCGCTTGAAGCTCTCTGACGAGCATCCTGCCGTATACTCCACCCTCGTGGCTGATATCAATTACCACATTCTGTGTGTGGCCCAGATAAAAGACGTATTGCTAAACCGATCAACCCTCGTTGATTGCCGACCGTATATTGTATGTATACCACGAAATATATAGGTTACCTTTTAATGAAACGTTTGTGCGTTGTTCAGATTGAGTTAGGTTTCAATTTATCCAATTGTATATTCAACTGCTATAAGTTCGCTTATAAACCTCGCCCCATCACCTGTCGCGTTTCAGGGGGTCGCGCATCAGGAGATCGAAGCAGTTCCGTCGTCCAGCGTTCTGTCAACGGCATCTTCATCAAAGAGGTCAAAGCGAACAGTCCAGCCGCCAAGGATACCAACCTGAAACCCGGAGATCGAATACTGGAGGTATGTATAGATGTCATTTCTCATGCTAACGCTCTGCGGGTACGCACCGAAAACTGATGCAGATGATGAAGGCTGCCACCCAAGAACTGACTTTTCTGGGTTGCCTGGAACGTGTAATTTGAGGAGTGAGACCACTTGAGCACTACTCAGTGTGTTACTAAAACTCTGGTACGTAGTTTGATTGATGGAAACAATGTGAAATCAAAACAATTACTGAAAAGATTTTCACTAGCTTCATTGAAAGTAATTCTTAAGATTAAATGGCGAACACCTTTCTGAGGCCCGTAATGCGCTGTAGAAAGTTTCGCTATCACTTAAGTAAGAGCTGGTGTCCACCTCTGTTTCATGTTAATCACACAGCCTCATCTGGATGATATTAAACGGTTTAGCATCCCTTCTGAGACGCTTTGTATGCCCAAGTTAGATGTATCTACCGGCACGGCCTTTCAGAGGAATCCGTGTCGGTGAACTCGTATCTGAGGGAGTCCCGGCTCCCCTGACGATACCCGCTGTACAACAACAACAACAACAACAACAAGAGATAAAAGAAAGACGTAATTTACTTCAGCCTATATTGAAACGGAAGAAGAACTGGATAGGTCACATCTTAAGAAAAGATAACTTAATGGAAACAATCATAGAAGGACGATTTCGTGGAAAACGTGGTCGAGGAAGGCCAAGAAAAGACATGTTAGCAGAATTAAATACAGATTCATATAAGAATCTAAAACAAAAAGCAGAAAATCGAACGGAGTGGAGAAAACGGATGCAATAAACGTGAATCTGATTGACAAAGCAGAACACTCGATAGATAGATAGATAGATAAAGAGATGTTTGAAATTAAGATTTTCCATTTTTACGGTAAACATGAAATATATCAAACAATTTCCTAGCAATATAAACAATAGTCGTCTCCAAAGTCTAGGTATAATGATTCTCGCCCTTTATGGTTAATTGCCTCCAAGAGGGTTAAGGCAGAGCATTCTCATTAGATGCCTTGTGGCATACATGTCAATGATTTGCTCAAAATCAATTTTGGTGTCTCTGTGAACGTACATAAATATTAGGGCATTCAGCCGTGTCTCATTCATGGAACTCCAGTACACATTCTTCACATACCGGTGGGCAGAATTCGCCCATTACAGTTGCACTTGTTGCTGGGATGATCAGAAGGATGCGCAAGATTACCAGCACATTTAGGAACAGCTTTTCAAGCCCATCATTGGTCATCCTCGACCTTAGTTGGTTTTGTCTTGTCAGTTGACCGTTAGCGTTTCCATAACCTTAACTACTGAGAAAACGATGGCAGACTGCGAAGGTCATCACCAAAATGCTCATCCTGGGGTGTCAATGTGTCAGCATGGTTGGTTGAGAAGCTTCATAGCTTTCACTGCTGAGGCATTCCTACCATGAAACCTGTCCTCCAGTTGGCTGGATAGGCAATCAATTAAAGGGACAAAGTTGGTCCTCTTCCAGTATTACTCAGGTGTGTCTGCCTCCACATTAGACCTCAGTGTTTGTCGTTCTGCTCTCCTGGGTATATCCACAACAATTCCAGCCTCTGCAGCCATGTCCATGGCCTTTCTGAACAATTCCTTGTATTCTTTTTGAACATTTGCTCTAATGGACGGAAGTTCCTACTTAATCATGGCCACCTTCTCATAAGCCCGGCAGATGTCCATGTTGGTCCCTTGACTCACTCGCATAGACATTGATTGGAGGCGGATTAGTCATAACAGCAACACGTAAAGTTTGCAACATCTTAAATATGTCTTGATAAAGTCAGGCTTTCCTGGCGGAACGTGGACAACAATATACAGACGAAGTTAGTGAGCTTCTTGAGTCAGAATTTATAGATCTGTTATCCGTCTTCCTTGGCGAGTGTAAAATTCTGGTCATAAAAAATCATTACTCTGCCAAAAGTAGTTTGATCCGACCCTGAATTCATTCCTCTGCTCAGTGGGCACTGTATAGTTTATTGAGATGTTTGCGAGAGGAAGTACTATACTTGCAAATCTCGGTCACTGTCCATCTATCAGTGAAAGTGAACACGTTATATTTATATTTATAAAGACTTCGATATGAGAGTTAGTAACTGGACGACAATGTAGTTTCAGGCGTTTTTTCACTCTTGTGATCCTTGCTCTCTGTTTCAGTCGAATTGGCGATGATTATGGATCGACTGTACGGCGGTGTCTGCTACGCCGGTATAGACACTGATCCCGAACTCAAATATCCCAAAGGCGCGGGAAGAGTTGCTTTCTCCAATCAGCAGAGCTACATCAGTGCTATCAGTGCCAGATTCGTCCAGCTTCAGCACAATGATATAGACAAAAGGGTGAGTGATATTTAGCATCTTCCCACAGTGACACTGCCACATACTAGAATGCTTCGTTTTTGTCGTGAATTTGTAGACTGAGTTATTTTTTTTCTCTACAACATGCACATCACAGTAGAGATGGTTGGTGCTGACTGCAGCAAACGCTGCACAACTATACACGCATGGCATCGAAGCCAGTAATAGAGGTCAGCTGGTTGCTTGTTTTGTGAAGTCACACACTCTCTCTCTCTCTCTTAAGCTCGCCTTCTGTTGTATTTGTTTGACGACGCCCTCATAAACGTACGTACACGTACTGTGGTAACTAACTATCAATACGCGCGACCACTTACTAACTGACTGTTTACTTGACTGTACAGTCCGATCAGGGTGCCTGCAGTGCAGTGGCCATGTGCCAGCTCTTCAAGTTGTTGTTGTCGTCGTCGTCCCATACAACGACGACCATTCGCAATCATCTACTGTGCTGTTTGTTAATATAATTTTTCTCGTCTTGTTCCTTCTGATCGCCAGTGTGCTTGCTCCTGGCGGTCTTGCTTTCCGTCTACCCAGTGTATAATTAATTGATTATTTGAGCATCGATTTTTCTTCTCTAATGATCATTTCCGATATTCTCTATCTCTCTCCTTCTATCTTAGCAATGAATTAATTATGGTTAGAGACGACTAACACTGCTTTTGGCTGGGTGATCAATAATTACATTCTACAGCTGATAAAGACGAAATGGTTTTCTGGTTTCTCTCATTCTTGATTTTAGATCTAGCGTGTGTGAAGTAGAAACAAATTAATTTACTCCCCTTGGGGCATTTAAAACTATGATTTCCTTATTTAATGGAAAGGGTTGGATCAAACATATTAGAAGCAGTAAAAATAGTACGAAATAAGTGATATATTTGAAAAGTCACTGGGGCAAGTAAAGAGTTCTCACTGCTCCGACCTTCCGGAGGAATAAGAGAGCGGAGAGGACAGTGAGAGAAGAGAGTGAGAAAAGCCGTAGGAGGTTCTGAGAAGGCGGCTGCATAAACCCATTGTACATTTTTTTCTCAGTTTATTTGAACCACGAAAGTCTTGGTCTTCTCAGTAAAATTTGAAAATTCTGATTACACACTTATCCATTAAATTAAAGTCTGTTTACGAAAAACGCGATGTGGTGATGTAGTTTCGACCAATGACGAACCCGTCTGGGACTCATTCAGGTTCATCAGCTATATGTTTTATAGAATGACAACACATCGTTATGCATTTATGGAGTCACTGCTTTCAAGATTTTCAGTATACAAGGTTTGGAGTAGTGGATGAGCGCGATGATCAGGAACCTCTGCACGTCCGGATGGCCGTCGACGACGGCCAGGATTGCAGGACTTCGCCTCCCCGTGAGGGGAGTACAGCTTCACCGAGGCCGAAGCCGGTAGGTGCCTGCTTGGAGCCACACTGGAGAAAACATCCCACGCTTCAATTTCAAGAAGGCTGACTGGACGAAGTTCAATAGGACCATTCAGCAAACTCTTGCTGATTGGAACCCTATTACTGTCCACCAGGCAAACAAATGGTTTGTTAAAGCTACCCTCGACGCTCCCACACCAGTATCCCGAAGGGGAAAATCAAGAATTACCAACCATGGTGGAGCGACGAGGCGGAGGAGGCTGTTCGGCGACGCCAATCCGCCCTAGCCCTCCTCAGGGAAAACCCAGGGGATCCAGACCTGGCGGCCTTTTTCCAGTTCACTCAAGCCAAGGTCCGCAAAACTATAACGCAGTGGAAGGAAGAATACTGGAAGGACTTCATCACCAACGACGTCGACACTCAGACTCCATCGAGTACTGCCGGGTCGCTCAAGCTCGTCCAAGCGCTTCTATGAGCGAGGAAGATGGTAACATTGCTCACTCCGACACACAGAAGGCAAACCTATTCGGCCAGATGTATGCTGATATCAGCAGAGTCCCGGTAGATAAGGTTTTAGACGGGCCCATTCGGAGGGAGGCCCGACGAACCCTCGACGCTCATTGTTCATGCCAGGGTGGACACACTGGTTTCTGCATGGACTTCTCTCAGACGGAGCTGAATCTGGCCATTGATCGGCTCACCACTAGGTCATCCCCGGGAGTGGATCGCATCAACAACGAAATGCTGATCAACCTGGACGATCAAAATCGGACCACTCTACTGAAGGTCTTCAATCTCTCTTGGCGGTCGGGAGAATCCCCGGCTCAGTGGCGGCTGGCGAACATCAAGCCAATTCCCAAAGCAAATAAGAATCCAGGGGAGTACAGCAGTTACAGACGCCTGGCGAAACTTTTCGAGCGCATGGTCCAATGCAGGTTGTCCTTTTGGCTTGAGGGCCAGAACCTCTTGGAGCCGGACCAGGCGGGCTTCCGCAAGGGCCTCGGGACGGAAGAACAGGTTGCTGGACACATTCAGAATATCTTCGACGGGCTCCAGAAAAAGGATCGCAGTTGCAGTGATGGTGGACTTAAGCCGCGCCTTTGACAGGGTGTGGAAGGACGGCCTGATCGCCAAGATGGGCCGCCTGGGCGTTCCAACCTGCCTAGTGCGCTGGATCCGCGGATTCTTGGCAGACAGACGGGCCTTCTTGACGTGGGGCACCACCAGTTCTAGAACCCGAGTGATGAAGGAAGGCTTGCCGCAGGGAAGTGTTCTAGCTCCTTCCCTTTGGCTTATATACATGTGCGACATCACAGAAAACTGGCCCGACTAGGTGGTACGTCTCTCCTTCGCCGACGACCTCACTCTCGCCGCCCAATCACGACGGGTCGAGGATTACGAGTCTTCCTTGCAGCCAGTCCTTAATCGACTCTCCACATGCCCCGGACATGGAAGGTGACGATCAGCCTTCCAAAGACTACTTGCACCCTCTACTCACGCGACCCGCGGGAAGTGAACGGTAAACGAGTCGCGCATCTCTCGATCGACAACATGGCTATCGCCGGGGAGACCCGAACCCTAAGCTGATTGGAGTGCATATCGACTCCCAACTGACTGATAAATAATGCAGAATGGTGTACATTTTTATCGTGAACAGGCAACTAGTTTGTTGCGAAACGTCGAATACATTTTATTGTTCACTTTTATTGTGGTCTTTTCTTTTACAACAAGGGGTAGTTTTTTATGTTTCATCATCGGCAGCCCGGCGAGTTGCAGTCAGGTTGCGTTGTCTCGGACGTTATTTGACCATGGGAGATCGGGGTGCTGACGAGCTCCTCACTGGCTTCAGGTTCAAAGAGCGGAAACAGACAAATAGACATGCACAATAACACCCATACAACCTTGGTTATTCAAGGATACCTAATAATGTATCCCTACTGCTGATAATCAATATTACACAATATTAAATGACTGCTTTGCAGATGTTCCTTTTATTATGCCATCATGGAGTATTTCATTCATCAATGAGAGGCGTTCCTGTGACCACTTTGCGGTATTTATGGTGGCCCGCCGCTTGTGACTCGTCGCACAGCCAAACCCCTGACCATCTCTCTGAGATGTTGCGAAGAGTCTACCGAATCGGACTGCACTGGTGCCGCGGTCCGGAAGGTGTGATATCACAGATATACACATTTGGTTGGGCAGTCTGATCCTTGTGTAGTTGGGTGGCAGCCAGAAGAGACCCTTTAAATCGGACTGCCCTGCCAGAATCTGATGAGCAACCGCAGAAAACACAAAACATAGCATCAACACCGAAGCGTACGTCGCTATAAAAGAAATTAATATTGAAAACCGTATAGTTTGTTATCGTAATTGCAATTCTAGTTTATTTTGTATGCACTACCCGGTAATTTGAATGCCAATTATTAAATGGAAACCTATTTTTTCAATTAGAATATATGTGCTTCCTGTCAATTTGACAATAGAACTTGTTATCAATCGTTTAGAGTTATGATGAAAATGAAGTCTGGTATAATTTGACTGCACAAATTCTGTAAACTGGTAATTAGAATTTTAATCGCGGTAAACGGAATGCCAATCCGGGTTACGAGATAAAGATTTTACGCGTTTCAGTCAGACAGCTTCCACCTTTGATAAACTGTCACAATTATGTAGGTTCGCGCGATTCATAGAATGAAATAAACACCTCAGTGTAACTCATGAATGCGACAACTCGCTTTATGGTATAAAACTTGATCTATTCCAGAGTCTTACCAACGCATTCCGCAGTCACGACACCGACATGGACGGCTGGGTCCAAATCAGTTACGAGCAATTTCTCACACTCGTTTTCAGTTTGAATCTTTGATGCTCCTTATAACTATGATCTGCAACACTTCTTACCAACTAACACAGTGCTTATATTGTGCTTGTCTTATATTAATTATTCTTATTTTTGTTTCGGAAATATCTTGCATGCGTCCTCATCTGCTGCAATTTCGTTGATCGTTGTGCGCTTTGAAAATATTATAAACCTTTTCAATTCTACATGATGTATATTTTTTTTTGTAATTAAAACAGCATAACGACAGACCAATCGTTACCTTTTATCTTTATGTAAGTTAGACCTGATCATAAATATAAATGTGATAGTAGTATAGAAAATAAAGGTAAATAAATATTGATTTTTTTGCTATTTTGTTGTCTGAAACCTCAAATACAAAAGACTTATTCGCGAAATATATTTGTCGTAGTCAATAAATAATACAAATACGCACTACGTTATTTTAAAACTAAACTATTTTCTAAGCAGACTTGATTTAGGTGGTAAAACTAGTATCTTAGCATGAAATTATTCTCTTCATTATAACAAGAATTCCTCCCGATATATTTATGCTGGTAATCTACCGTAAAAGTTTATTAAAACTTTTGTTGAGATTATTTTTTACACACTATTCTACTTTCGAGTAGTAGATAAGTATGTATTGTATGCATTTATTGTACGCGTTTTAATTGTAATATGGGAATCCGTAAAACGCACACTTAATTCGTGAAAGTTGCATGAAAACTCCCTGATGTTAATATAATCATTTTCTACCAAACTACATGTATTTAACATTAATGCAGAAAATTGAAACACGAAATCGCGTCTTCACTTGCCCAATAGAGCTCCTGTAAAAGAATGACAGATGAAAGAAGAATTACTCTACATTTACACTGATGAAAATTAATTAAATTGCGTGAGGAAGATAAGCCTTTCTTAAAAAATAAAGGAAAATGAAATCTACGACATTGAAAATGGTATGAAGCTATCAAACGATAAATCGATTCACTTGAACTATAAGCAAATGTTATTTAAAGAAGGCACGGAAAATAAAAGTGATTTCAGTAATAAGGATGGACATTTAATATTGAACTAGTTCGGAGGAAACGTTAGCTCACTAACTGGGTCTATTTCGCAAATAAGAAAAAATATTCTCGAGACACTAGCTTCTCGAATTGGGAAGTACTCTTGACAAAACTTATACTGTTGCAATTGCAGGACGAAGTTCGTTGAAACTCAGTTAATTCGCCAATGCTCACAATTGGTCAGTATTAAAAATCCCGATCTAATTTATAATAATGGGGGCAATATTGCTAATTTTCCAGTACGGATGTAATTTGTCACATTTTTATGTCCTATAGGGTATAGCGAATTAACTGAGTTTCACTGTATTTCACTTTTCATAACGCCTGCCACCAGATTTGATCATCTGGAGAAGTGTTCTGGGCTTTATCTATACAGCCGGGAGAACCTGCAGAAAGCGTGTAATGAGCGTACGCGCTAAACGAGTCCGGTGGATGGGGGGGGGGCGCCGATGACCAGGAACCTGGCAACTCTCCGCGGGCGTCTCCAAAGGTCAAGAAGGCTCACCAAAGATGGAAAGGCGGAGAGCTGATTAAGATGAGAAAGATCCTGCGCTGGCCTTCTCCGCAGGAAGGGTAATCGGACTGACCAATCCGATGGAGATAAGAGGAAAGAAGAAGCCCATCAAGAGAAGAATTACGA
Source organism: Nematoplana nigrocapitula (assembly GCA_032274565.1). Classification (NCBI taxonomy): domain Eukaryota; kingdom Metazoa; phylum Platyhelminthes; order Proseriata; family Nematoplanidae; genus Nematoplana; species Nematoplana nigrocapitula. Next base: position 37 of record JAUYWV010098821.1, on the reverse strand, counting down.
ATCAGGCATTCTAGAAGTTTTCTGAGAAGAGAAGGCC